>REGM01000087.1:97006-137101 GCA_004194415.1 Aurelia aurita | reverse complement strand
TTTGTAGACGCTGAAGATGATCAAGCTTTGTGTTCGACAAACTGCCCCATAGTTCATCACAGTATCTTAGGTGACTCTCAAGCAGTGCCTTATACACCTGATTCAATTTCAATTGCGGGAGTATGTTTTTTAGTTTCTGCAGGGACGAGAGGGCACTTTTAATCTTACCCTTGAGCTTTTTATATTGCTCATTCCATGTTAGGTTTTCGCCAACGGTAGCTCCTAGGTATTTAACTTTTTGGACCCGTTAATTACATTACATTAATTAACTACATTACACAGGAAAATAGAAAGTAAACTATGGTAAAGTAGCGTGTTGCATTGTGAAACAAAATATAATCAAGTTACCTTTCGCAAGTGGCCCCTTCATAACCAGTAGAGCAGTTCAAACATCGTACGGTTCCACCGACATCTTGTTCACAAAGTGAGCTAAACCGGAAAGAAGGGAGTTATCAGTTAAACGCATTTGATTGCGAAATCGATTGAACTTTTTAAAGATATAATTTTATGTAATATAATGTGTTGTATAGTTTAGTATATTTTAGTGTAATAGTTTGGTATATCTTAATGGTTTTTGGTCACGACAGATTGCATTGTTACGGCACAATATGGAAAAAGATGGTTTCAAACTCAGCTAACAGACAAGAAAGTCTGCAGCCTGTATCGAAAAGTGAAAAACACACAGTGTGTGGATGCTTAAAAACTTTCCTTTATTTTGAAATGCACAAAAATTGGACATGCTGTTAATATGAACATTCTTCTGTACGAATTATATTACAATAAAGAATTAAAAATCTAAAATTGGAAAGATTTACGATTCTTTGAAATAAATGGCCCAAAGCAAAGTTAGGTCCTTTACGCTGTGACTTATAAATCTTCCACCTTCAGAAACAAAATTATTACCACCAAAGACAATTTATTATGATTTCAAAACGCTAGCATCTTTATTGGCCCATACATTACCTGGTAGTTCTTGGAGCTTCACAAGGACATCGTTGACAATCCGAACTGGTTCCTGTCGTAGAATTTCCATAAAAACCTGTGTTACATAGTTGGCAGAAATCACCGGTAGTGTTATGCTGGCAGTTCTACGTGAAAGAAAAGAATACTTTAAACGCTCAATATAACAATGCATAGAAAGAAAGAGCTTTTGCGAACCATCTACAGTGCGAATACCACATTGAAGTTTAGGGTAAAGGCAAAGACGTACTTGGGCACGGCATACAAAAAACTTCATACCGCTGCTGCCTTCAGTGGCAGGGTAGATACCAAATCTATAATCTGGCGAGTTTCCATGCAAATCAAAAACCTGAAGTAACGAATTCATTCTTGCCCCCTAAACACGTCCAAATTTAATTTCTAATCAAACCGTAAAGCTGAATTTTGCGATCATATACACACCAAAGTCTGTGAAGATCATTGAAGTTCAGCCATTGTTTACGGAGTTATCGTCTGTTTTGAATGCCTTTCGAGGACATATTCCAGACAGAGTGTCCCAATTGATCCACGATAAGAATACTGATGCGCCATGCAATAGAAACACAGTTCAAATCAAATAATGAGGCATAGAATTTCATTACTTACCAAACACTTTCCTGTGTCAGGATCACAAAGGCTTGAATGGCCATTACATTCGCATGGCTTGCAGGTTCCCAAGTAATTGTGTGTTGATACGTCAGATCTTTTGTAACCAGAGGCACAACGCTGAAATAGGTAAATAAATATATAAATAAATAACCATCAGCTTCTTCATAAACTATGTAAATGAGATAAAGAATTTCAAAAATATAGAATGCTTGCTAAGAAAAAATGCAAAAATATAGTAAACGTAGTTAAACGTTTCGAGTGGTTATCTTCATCAATAAAAATCTTGCTAGAATTCTTGCCATATTTTTCAAATTCTAAATAAATAAATAAATAAATAAATAAATAAATAAATAAATAAATAAATAAATAAATAAATAAATAAATAAATAAATAAATAAATAAATAAATAAATAAATAAATAAATAAATAAATAAATAAATAAATAAATAAATAAATAAATAAATAAATAAATGAATAAATAAATAAGTAAGTAAATAAATAAATAAATAAATAAATAAATAAATGAATAAATAAATAAATAAATAAGTAAGTAAGTAAATAAATAAATAAATAAATAAATAAATAAATAAATGAATAAATAAATAAATAAATAAGTAAGTAAGTAAATAAATAAATAAATAAATAAATAAATAAATAAATGAATAAATAAATAAATAAATAAGTAAGTAAGTAAATAAATAAATAAATAAATAAATGAATGAATGAATGAATAAATAAATAGAGACATAGAGAGATAATACAAGACATAGAATGCTTAATCAATGATAATCAAAGGCATGCTTCATTATCTGATCGTTCCAACACCACATGCCATTTATATGGCCATCGTTTCAGTAAGATGAAAAGTGTAGGAATATTAAAAAATAATGACGTGTATGTAAGAAGCTGTGATATTTTCAATGATTATAGCTGAATCACACTATCCTATGGAAGGCTTTGTGCAAATTTTTCCAACAACTTTACCTCTTCAACTTTTAGATTCAATTTAAAGGTGAAAGATGATTCGAGCAAGAGTGAGCAAATATACCCCTGGCGTACCTCACAAGACGATCCCGTATATCCAGCTCCACATTGACACGTTTCGACTTGTAAAGCTCTACCAGATGACGTAACGCTCGACTGAATATTTGTTATTGTCAAACCACCGATCCTACAAAAGAAATCATTTGCGGTAAAGGTAAATATGTTTTGATACTGCAGGCTAGCATAATCTTCTATAGTTTGACTCCTAGAGGAATCACGACATTAAAGGGCTCTCCTTTGTTTAAGACTTCTGAAATTTCTTGTAACTCACTAACATACCTTGCAGTATAACTTACATAACTAAATAAATAAATAAATAAATAAAACAAGACATAGAATGCTTAATAAAAGGCATACTTCAGTATCTGATCGTTCCAACACCACATGCCATTTATATGGCCATCGTTTCAGTAAGATGAAAAGTGTAGGAATATTAAAAAATAATGACGTGTATGTAAAAAGCTGTGATATTTTTTTTCAATGATTATAGCTGAATCACACTATCCTATGGAAGGCTTTGTGCAAATTTTTCCAACAACTTTACCTCTTCAACTTTTAGATTCAATTTAAAGGTGAAAGATGATTCGAGCAAGAGTGAGAAAATATACCCCTGGCGTACCTCACAAGACGATCCCGTATATCCAGCTCCACATTGACACGTTTCGACTTGTAAAGCTCTACCAGATGACGTAACGCTCGACTGAATATTTGTTATTGTCAAACCACCGATCCTACAAAAGAAATCATTTGCGGTAAAGGTAAATATGTTTTGATACTGCAGGCTAGCATAATCTTCTATAGTTTGACTCCTAGAGGAATCACGACATTAAAGGGCTCTCCTTTGTTTAAGACTTCTGAAATTTCTTGTAACTCACTAACATACCTTGCAGTATAACTAGTTGTGCTGCTAGCATATGAAGATGCACTAATCAAAAGTGCAGATGGCTTTGCAAGAACCAACAGGAAAGTAGATCGACTGACAACTGTTCCATTAGAATATCGCCAAGAATCCTAAAAATAATCGAAAGAATACGTTATCGAATAGAAAAATATTTTCTAAAAAAGAAAATGCAGCCAGTACTTAGAAAACGAAATTTACGAAAGACTTATTTCAGATTTTTCTTCCCTTTCCTACTTCTACCTAGCATCCAAAGGCAGTTTCAGGACACTCGAGAGCTAAGCTTATCGAGCAGTGTCCTGGTCCTTCCTCTCGATGTGACCACACCTCGAGATTCCTTTAGCCTGGAATTACAGAAAGTTGGCAACTCTCCTCGCAATACGTAGCAGGTTTGACAGGGAGGACTCGAACCACCAACATTCAGATTGATAGTCAAGCGTGCTTCCATTGAGCCATCCCCACTCTTAAAGAGGCATTAGATTGCTATTTCGCTCTCAAAGAGCTTTCAGATTACTTCATAGGTAGAGCTGAAGCAAAATCAGTTGAAAAATAATCAAAGAAGTATAAAAGAATCACATATAAGAATAACACCATGCAATAAATCGAACATGATATTACAAGGTATTTTAAACAATTCATCACCTCGTGCATTCGAATCCTCCGTACGTTGATGATATTTCCTATAGTCCTGCTGATGTTTTGGAAAATCGTGACACCTTTTCCCTGGAAAAAAATATAGATTTTTCTGTTTGAGTAAAAAGTTTAAATTTGCGTACTACATGTAGGATTTCTATTCCTTGGCAATAAGTGTGTCATCAAAATTTGTAGAGTGCTAATTAATTGTATAAAAATCTTGCATTCAGAAAATTTTTCATAAATTTTTTTGTCTTGGGGGTTACTTCTTTTTGGCCCACCCGTTACCTACAGCAATTTGAAACCTTAATTTACCAAAGGATGAGTCTAAGTCACAGTTTAATAAGCAAAATCATACTTCAGAGCAATGGACCTTTTCTTGTAAGGACAGTGTTCCGACTTTCTTGCATTGTTTCGTTTCTTGGATCAGAATTTGGCCCACTTACCTTCATAATGACGTATTGAGTACCAAGAAGAGGAGAACCCCCCACAGCAATGTATGTGACTGTAAAATCAAGAGTTCCGCCATAGGAATCGACCTGTAGAAAAGAAACATAAATTAATTAGCATCCTTATGTATATCTATGCATAGGAAGATCACTCAGATAACATCTTCCACTTTCCAAGTCTTAGAATGGGTAGTAGGAAAAGCAGAATGTGTTTTGGGTTAATCCAGTGGTATCAAGAATCAGAACTATTAGGCCTACCTTTGTGTATGTTTTCTGTGTCGATCTTCTTCGTTGTCCTGTCGATTTTGCATTTTCATAAGGCTGTACTATCCAAGCGCCATGTTTTTTGAAGTTGTTGTATGTTGTTCCTTAAACCCCCTTCAAAGGGGACAGGGCGGAGCCCCTTTGAAGGAGGTTTCAGGAACAACATACAACAACTTCAAAAAAACATGGTGCTTGGATAGTTGGACGGAGAGCGATTACAGCCTTATGAAAATGCAAAATCGACAGGACAACGGAGAAGATCGACACAGAAAACATGCACAAAGGTAGGCCTAATAGTTCTGATTCTTGATACCACTGGATAAACCCAAAACACATTCCGTTTTTCCTACTACCCACGGTCTTAGTTGCTAAATTCTTCAATTATCAATTATTAACGCGAATATTGTATTAAGCATAGGAATCTTAAACGGGAACCACATACTTCCATGTGAATATCTTGTAATTAATGTTTTAATTGGAGGGCCCTTTGAAAAACAGCTTCTGCTGAAGGGCAACCCTCCTTAAATAAATCAAATCAAATCAATCAATCAATCAATCAATCAATCAATCAATCAATATAAAACAATACGTCCACACTTATAGTCTCTCTCAAAAGTCTTGCAACACAAATTTTGCGTTGAAGATGTGAAGTAGCATTTCTAGACTTCCATATCTAATGTGAGCACATTAGGTAACATCAGATAGGAGGAAAGAAGACCTTTAAACTGCTGTGTTTGCTCCTGGAAAGACATTTCGACTAGCCAATGTTTTACTGCCAAATTTTACGCGAAATGTTTTATGACAAGAATTTTGAGACAGACTATAAATGTCATTGGATTCTCACTTACCCAGCTTCTTTGGGTGAATTGGTTCGGTGCCATCCAAAATACTGGTTGGTCATGACTTCCAATAGTTGCTTCCACTGCTGGCACACTTTGAACACCGCTTCCCTGTAAAAATTAGACACAAAATGCAGGTTTTTTTACAAAGACCTGCGACAGACAACTGACAGAGCGACATAAAAAAATGGAAATATTTTTAGTAAGTCAAATCTATAAAGTCAAAACTGATGTTGTTTCGGAGTCTTTCTTTGAATAATGTTCTACCCATATCTTAGGAGACATATACGGCTGCCGTAGCTAAGGTTGTCAGGCTAATGGAAAGTCAACGAAATTGTGGAAATAACATGAAATTTTTTAAGAATAGAAATTCCAAAATTAGGTGTAAACACCAACCAAAACGTCTCTTTTGTAATTTCTTGATTTTTACTTTCAGATCTTATTTTTTGTTAAATTTAACTGGTAAAAATGTGGATTAATCCAAGAGAGCAACAGGAAAGTTATTGAAAGACTAGAAATAGAAGTTGAGCTTACAATTGTGCTATTGGAATGTGTAAATGCCAGAAGATTTGTCTCATTCCCAATCCTCCATCGATGTGCTATCAATGATTCCTACAACAAAGACAAGAAGAACTTTCATTTTTCATATTATAAATGAAAGCGATCACTTCAGATTTAGTTATACCACACTCAATCACCAAGTCCATTTTCGTAAAGTCCCTTGTCGTAAAGTATCCTTTTCGTAAATCCCCTTTTGATTTAGTTTGATGTAGTTTTATGCACTGGGTGGGTCGGGAGAGTGTGTCCCCCGTTTGGGGAGATAAGGCGCGGAAAGCATCTAAGCCGAGGGCCAAATCACTCCAAAAATCTCGTACAATTTCATAAAAATCTTCAAAAATCCAAAAAATCCCAAAAATCTCAAAATCTTCACAAAATCTTAGAAATCCCAAAGAAAATCCCAAAAATCTTCGAAAATCAAAGACTTCCAGAAATTTCCCCCAACAAATTATACAAATTCTCAAAAAGATCTTTCGACAATTCTTTTAAAATCCCAAAATCGTTGAAATCCTCAAAGATCTTGCAAAATCTTTAAAAAAATCTTGCAAAATCTCGAAAATCTTTGAGAATCTGGAAAAATTTTGAAAATCTCAAAATTCAAAAGTCTTAGAAATCATAAAAAATCTTTGAAAATCTCAGAAAAAATCTCAGAAATCTTTGAAAAATCCCAAAATCCCAAAATCTAGAACGCTGTTTTTGGAGTGAGTTGCCCCTCGACAGACATAACTTAAAATGTAAAAATGATAAGCAGAAATTTGCTAAGACACCAAGATCGTAAACGAATGAATGGGATAGACGACTTGAATACAAACCTGATAAACATAGCCATCACTGCTACTGCAGTTGGTTGTGATTCCCATACAAATACAATCCAGGCAGCCAGTAGCGTGTACTGAAGCTAAATAGAACGATGTTGCACTGCATTGACTGCATGTTGTTCCGACTGAATTTGACTGTAAAGAGAATTACTGCTGAATGAGTTTTTTATATCAATGAAATGGATTGAACAGTTGAAAATGCTTTATTTTTAATTTATTTTTAATTTTTAACTTTTCACTTTAGCAAACTTACTTATTGGCCATTTTTAATCTGCTAAGAAAGTTTGGAAACTCTGCTGTCTTTAACTGAATTTCTAGATACAAAAATGATACATTACACAGATAATTGTAGCCTAAAATTCAAACGCAATCAAGTATTCCTAGATTCCCCAATTTCTTAGCTCTCTTTATGCGGTAATATTTAATGTAAAACTGCCTTTATACCACGAAGCCTTGATTTGAAAGGAGTAATGTTATATGACAGATGGGGGTTGATTTGACATATTGATTTGACATATTGATATTGTTGATGAGATATAAAAACAACGTTTTCCATACCTTACAAGGGCACTGGCCAATCAGCTTATTACAAATATCATTCAGACTTCCATTGGAACTACAGTTGCATGTACTGCAACCGACTGAAGAGAAGCCAGTGAACGTATCCAAACATTCAAAGCATTTTTGCCCAGCGACTCCATATTTGCAGCTACAAAAAAGTTTGGTGATTAAAGATTTCATTACCTTGCATCACAATTATTGAAACGGTGGCCACACGTGTCTTTCATCTTCACCAAGGGGCAAATCACTCCCTAGAAATTTCGTACATGCTTTTCGGAAATCCTTTTGTTTCCCTAGAAATCCCTGAAATCCTCTAGAAATCCTGTTGTTCTCCTAGAAATCGCGTACGCCTTTTGATGCAGATATACACCCTTCGCAACAAGCAACCAGAGACTTAGCTTGATACCCTTTGACGAGTACATATTTTACAACTATATTCCTTTTCATCTTTGGAAAACGGTCACCAACATAACAAATTTATTAAGCAAATGTATGACAGAATGTAAAACAGGAGGCAACTAGCGTCAAAAGGTAATAAAAAAGAAACCAAGGTCAGACTTCGGAAATATTGGTTTGCTTACCTGCAATTTCCACGTTCAAGATCACACTGTAAATTTGTAGATCCTGTTGCATTACATCCACATGCCTGGAATAGTTGAGAGATATTTTCAGAAAGCATGAACATTTTGTCAGTCAAAGTCAACGCTACTAGGTACCTGCTTGCTAGGTATCTGTCGACACTACCACAGCAAATACGCAGCAAAGTACGAAGAGAAGAACTGAGGATAATACAAGATTCATTTTAGCATCTCTAAATTTGAAATCAAACAGTCTATAGCTTTAATTCTCCTCTTTCAGCACTTCTCTCTGAAGATTTGATGCGACCAGTGTCGAAAAATAATTAAAGAACATCTGAATATCACTCTATAGCTTTTCAAGTATATCATAAACATTTCAATTTGGAAAGCGCGTATCATTTACTTGTTGATACAAGATTTTGAACTCGTAAAAGTGCCAAATAAATTAACAACTTGAAATTTGTTTGGCTAATACCTGGCATCCAGTCGTTGAGTTCCATCCCCAGTGCAATGGAGCACATTGGCTGCAAGCCCTTCCAACAGTATTAGCCGGGCAAACACACTGGCCTGTTACTTGATCACATACTTTATTGTCTCCTGAGCAGTTACATGCTGAAAGGTCAATGGTTACATAACACAAAGTAAATGCTATATAAAAGATATCGAAAGAAGATCTAATCAAACCATAACTACCATACTAAAATCTACTTGCAGCATCTGTCATTCAGATACTTATAGTAAGTATGGTGCAATAATACTCTAAAGGTAAATCTGATGCTGTTTATCCCCAGATATATGGCAAATAATCTCCCCGTAAAGTCCTAACCCTAAAGCCCTGACCTCAACCCTGGCCCTAAATTTAATAGTCTCATCTATCTGCTGCTTAGTGAAGATGCTTGTGAATATTAGATATACAATACTTCTATTTCACGATTCAAAACTGGGTTATATCTTTGATGCAACTCATCGTATAACTCAATAAAAACATCTAGGATTTCTACTATTTGGGGCCCTTCTAAAACATTTGTCGGATGGATTTAAGTTCTAAGGCTACCCTCCCCCCCCCCCACGATTAGATGTGGCACAAACAATGCCCTTAACACTTACGTGTGCATCCATTTGATGTGAAGTTATAAAATCGCGGAAGACATCTGTCACATTTCTTTCCTGTCACTCCTGGTTTACATGGGCACTGTCCGTCGTACTTTTCACAGATGAGGCTACGAGAGCCAGTACCATTACATCCACACTCTGGAAGAGAAATAGGTATTTTAATAGGCAAATAACTAAGTGATTAATAGACTGAAAACAAGAAATGCTATTTTACGAGTGTGGTTATTTTACAATGAATCTTCAACTAGCAGAACCTGTTTATTAGGGCTTCTCAAGTAGGTTTTCCCACTTGCCGAGGGCTCTTCAAGTGACATTGGCGATCTAAAATCTCGTTATCCTTTTTACCTATTCTTTGAAAATCTTGCCATAACTTTTTTCAAACGAATATAACTACTGGCTGTGCCAAAAAATTTAACGTGCTTGAAAATCCGATCTTTGAAAAAGTATGCTATCATAGAGTTTGCTACATATTTCAATGCTTGATTTCTTCACTCTGGAGGTTATGAAATGTACTTGCGTATTGTTCTGTATGAGGAGATACTGCGCAGTTTGATCAAGATTTTAGGCACTTGCTGTTCAATCCCTACCCGAGTTTTGTCGTAAAATAGAATTTACCAATATATTTAAAATATGAGAGTAATTGCAAAAAATAGTTCGGACTTTGGTTATCAAGAATCATATCATCATTCGAATCCAGCAAGTGCACTAGGTGCTACAAATTTTAAACGAGTCATATTTTTGGCGCATACGGTAGCAGAAATAGCTTATGTGCATCAAAATTACTTCCATAACAAACTTACCAATTGGCTGACCACGAAGTCCCATCGTTAACGAATAAACACCCTTCAAACATGTTTGATCAAGCATTCCATTCCTTGATACATTATTTCTAACAACATCACATCGGTTCAAAAACGTCCTCGAAGCAGTTCCAAGGATATCAGCATTGTAGAATTCACTTGGCAATAAAATCACGCTTTCGACACTAACTTTTGGGTAATCAGCAGTATCACCGAGATTGAAGTTGACGAAGACATTCCATGGTGATGTCGTCAAGGTGAAATTTCGATCCACAAGAGCATAGCATGTACTCGTGCAAGAAGATAGCAAGTTTACATTGCCCCGAAGAGTTAAGGGGCCTGCAGGCATGCCTATCGTGAACCGGCTGTTAGTTGTAAAAACCGTGCTCCTGTATTTGATGACTATGTAGTAAATGCTTGATCCATTTGGGAATGTTGGGATCGTAGCTGAGCCCCTGAAGGAGTTCTGCAAGAGAAAAATATTTTTAATGTTTGAGTTACGTAAAATCAATCTTCTCGCCAACAGAGGGATAATTTTTAATCATTCTAGACAGTGGCAAAGACCTTGCTAATGCTTAAGAATAGGCCTTTTCTAGAAAGGTTACATAGTCGTAGTTATCGTTATTGCTAGACTGATGGATGCAAAAATTCACATCAATTAAAAGTGCAAAAAAGCGTTACTGTTGTTGCGGCAACTGGGATTATGTAGTGAGTCTATGCCTATTCCTGTCACTGAAGTAAACAATTCTTATTGTTTTCAAAAATAGGATAATATCATTGAAAGGTATCCGTACGCTAAGTGTGGTCGACAATAATTTTATACTTCAGCCACGTTTCTATAGCTTCAAGAGGGTGGGTGAAATAATGATATTTCAGCTACCTTCAGGATGTTTTCTAAGTAATAAACTAAAACAAAAAACAAAAAAATAGGAAACCTTTTTAATTTCGAGCAGAGTCTTACTACCATTCTGGTCAGCGGCTGCTTGCAACAAATGAAATCAGAAAAATTCAGGCAAAATAGAAACAAATATAATTTAACTTACGCCCAGAGACATTCTTTTAACTGCAAAGTTTAGATAATGAAGATTGGGGTAGAAATAACCATCTGTGGGCCTAGAATAAAATAATGTCAAAGATCTAAAATTGCCCATCCTATGTTACAGAATAACGTAGCAAATCATACTTAGTTCCTTAAAAGTAGTGCTGGAGGGCAGCCTCTTTTTGGGTCATGGGAACGAGGTTGGCTGGAGGGCACACACCTGTCCTATTCCGTTGTGTATTTTCTGATCATTGAATTCTCTGAAACATAGCAGAGCTTAACACAATATAACATGACATAACATATAACATATAAAATCACATTGCATTTAATTAAATAACATTAGATCACATTATATACTTACATGTCGCATTGTCTTCCAGTTATATTAGCATTCCTACAAAGGCATTGGCCAGAAACCTTGTTGCATATTGGAGAACTCCTACCACCTGGATCACAGCTGCAATCTGAAAGAATGGTGGAGCAATGAGAATTCTATTCGTGTGATTGTTCTCTTTGAAAATTGGTATCTTTTAAAAGTTACGACTTACGACCCCAACCTTTTGCAAAATTCAATATAAATTTGCTAACGTGGTTCTTCGTCTGCCCAACGCTGTGTTGACAGAGATCCCTTTAATTATGTTGGTCAATGCTCTGCTACATGGCCTTCCTATTATCTAAAAAGTTAGTTTGCATATCGTCAACATTGGATAATACAGTAAAAACCCCCACATAAGAACCTATTTTTTTAAAATCAGCCTGTTTGGGTTCTTATTTATGTGGGGGTATTGCAAACTCAGGGTGTAGGTTCTTAACACGAGGCATAGGTTCATGACCAATTTTGCTTTTTCTTTATTTTTCTGTAAACCAAAACCTTTTAATGAGAACCTGAAAAAAAATCAGGGTGAAAAGGTTCTTATACATAGGGTTAGAAATCCCAAATTTCAGGCTGCAGGTTCTTAATAAATGAAGGTTCTTATATGCGGGTTTTACTGTAATATACTTGAAGATTGATGATAAACTATGCAAGCTCTACATAGTATAAATGCTTGCTAAAGAAAAAAAGAAATCAGATCTGGCATCATAGAAATACAAATCCAAACAAATTCAAATTTAAAGCCCTTGACCCTTGACCCAAATGCACATAAATATCAATAACATAATAAATAACAAACCTTCGCATCCGTTCGTGTTGTTTGCTGTTAGATTAAAAAATTGATTTTTGCACGTAGCACATGCTCTCCCTTCTGTGTTCCTCTTGCATGGACAATTTCCAATATGGTCTGCTATACAAACGTTGCTGCCGTTGATGGTTCCAGGAGTGAAGCAACTGCAATCTGAAGTAAACAAATAAATAAAAATGTCTTGTGCGTATGGTATCATCAAAATTCCGGATTTGTGGAATGAGGAACGTCTGAATGAGATCAGATACATATACGGACTTCAAAAACTTCTCTCAGAAAAAAGAAATTTTATGATGCTACGGAAAGAATACAAATCCTGCATCAATGGAAAAGTGTGCCAGTACCAAAGGACAATTGCCAGGCCCACATAAGGCGTACAAAGGTTTTACATACCTTGGCAGCCTAGAGGATTTGAACCAGTCAGGTTGAAGAACCCAGGTCGGCAAGTACCGCATTGCCTTCTGTGGACATTCTGTTTACAATAACAATCACCAGCACCCTAAAATATAAAGAAACATTATGCACACAGGGTCTTCTTACGTCACTGTAAAGCAGATAACGCTGGCTAGATACCTGTGTATATTTGAAAGGTGGTGAATTCCTGGCTGCATTAGTCTTAGCCTTATTACTCATATGAAATCGAATGAAACGAGAAAGGATTATTTAAAAAAAAAGAGCAAACTTTGCTTTTTATCTTGCTTCTCCACTTAAATCTCTTTCAAATTTCCAAATGGCTAGCCCAAGGTAATATGGAACACAAAATTCGATCTTACTCAACAAAAAAACGAAGAAGTAGATTTCATACCATTCCTGTCACGTTGACTGTTTCATCTCTTATGCAATCCAAATATGGCACTCCTGTGGCGTTCCTTGTTCCAAGATTATTGCAATTGCATTCTGAAATTTACACATAAATTGATCATCAAATTAGTTTTAATTTTTTACTATCCACCAAAGGAGCCCTAATCAGTGTGGACAAAACTACCGGGGGTCTAGTTAGTCCCAAGGAAGTTTTAAACATAAAAGAGATCAATTAAATGTGCTATGAAGCAAATTTTGCAATCAGAAAGAAAATCCTAACTTTCGAAGATAGAAAACGTGTCCCTTTTGATTGAGAGGGGTCTAGTCGAGAATAGTTGAAGAGAGCTAACTTGTTCTTACTTTCAGACAAACGTTTGATAAATACTTCAGACTTTTGTTTTCGGACAGTTACCTTTGCAAACATCAGTATTCAGTCGACTCTTTCCGGCTGGTCGATAAAAGTATGTTATGCATCTTCCACAGTTTATACCAGTTGTGTTATGCTGCAGAGAATGATAAAGCGTTATTGAGATACCTGAAATACCGTGAGTGATGCAGAATAAAATGGCACTTTTGATACAACAGAAAAATTATACTGCCACCACTATTCTAATTCTCAATTCGTCCAAGAATAATATGGCATTTTGTTGTCAACTAGATGCCTGAGGGGAATCCACGAATTAATTGCTTGTGAAGCCACAACCTAGCCCTGCAAAGATCTTCGTTCCTCCTTCATGCACACAGTACATTCTACTGTCCCTCTACTTTCATTCTCTTCAAACTACTTCACAAGTCACGAAACAAGAAGACAATCAAGCCAATACCGATTTAGCTTAGGATGCTTCTGATCGGCGTCTTTCTGATTGGCAGCTGCTGGTTACAAAATCACTTTCAATTCTATCGTTATTATCTGGTGCTTAGCTCTTTCCCAATTTAGTATTAGAGTTCTTTTAATTTTCGGCCATCCTAGTACTAGTTTCTTATAAACCAGTTTCTCATAAAAAAAACGTGTAGTGTCACACGAACTAAGCTTTCACTAGGTTGAAATATGGTTCCAGTCTTCAAGGCAGGGGCGGATCCAGCATTAAAGTTTGGGGAGGGCCATGTGAAGAAAAATGGGGGTCTGGGGGCGAAGCCCCCAGGAAAAACTTTCGTGAACACGCCCTTTAAACCCTCGGAAAACGTGGGCAACGCCCTTGCTGCTTTATTTTAGATCGTTTTGTTCATCATTTAATACGTACTTTTCCAGAAATACAAACTTGCATTTTTGTGCAAATCTAAAGGGCCGTCAATTGGGAAAATGAGGGACCATAAAATAATTATCGCAAGCATCAGCTAGAGAAAGTTCATGGCTGAAGAAAGCTCCACCACCTTAGAAGTAACAAAGTTGCCGCAAAAACAAGTTATACAGGGTGCCCAATAAAATTGTTCCACGTTTGATTAAATATTGAAAAATAACGATAAAATGAACTTGCTCCTTGGTGACATAAGCCTGTCCCCATAGAAATTTCTATGCCTGTCCCTAAGACCTACGAGCTTTTAAAGATCATGTTTGTGCGACAGCTGAAACCAGATACCCCTGAATGACTTGATATGCAAGAAGCTCTAAACTGGAGGTAAAAGAAGGTTGTCCACCATATACTACTTTCATTATAAATGCTATCGAGAAGCCTTTTTGAAGAGGATTATTTCTGATTATTTCTTTCAATATTTTGCGGATTTGCAAGATTGTAATGTCTAAAATTAATTTAAGGTTCTTAGGGACAGTGTTTGAAGCCCGTTCATTATATGGTTATTTTTGTAATATTTAATCAAGTGTAGAGCAATTTTTTGGAACACCTTGTATTTCAAATCCAAAAGCATTTGAAAGTTATATGAAATTTCTAACAGTAAGTTCCCTGGTTCCCAAACTGGAGTCACCATTAATTTATCAAAGCTCTCATGACTCAGTAGTTACTTTTTGCAAGTTTAACTAGTATTCTGGACTTGCCCAAGTCGTCTTGTAAGAAAGAAAGAGACTTTCTTTCTTACAAGACGACTTGGGCAAGTCCACTAGTATTCCAACCGTGTTCTCCTTGGTTAAAACGCTTTGACTGACACTTTATAACTGTCACCACAGAAGACATAAGTTTTTACCATCATTAATAGAGCGAAATCTGTTATAAATTATCTTCAAGAGCTAAGCTCGCTATCACTCGGATATTAGTAAGTGATTTTCAATCTCGATCTCTACGCATTGAGATTTTCGTTCCGTTGTGTATCTCTTTCAGACGTTTTGGTCGATTGTACATTAGTTTGTAAGCTTGTTAGACTTGTAATTCTGTCACGGCCACGTTTGGAAGTGGGAGTTTGAAACGTATCCGTTTATTCATAAAAAAGACAAACGGTTTTGAAGAGAACTCTTAGCCTTTGGGGGGGCCATGGCCCCCCCGGCCCCCCTCTGGATCCGCGCCTGCTTCAAGGCTATTTTTGAAAATACAATCATATGATCTTACAAATTGAAAGCATACCTTGCAGTCTTGGCAGACACCTCCTCCAGAATAAAATCCAGTGGAATTTAAACTCAATCTGGAGTCAGCAACTGTTTGATTGTAGCTGCAGATACTTGAATGGTTGTGGCAATTGCAAGCTAGAATTGAAAAATGTCGAATACATGAACATAGAACAAGAGGTAGCACTATGTGCCGAAGATCTACATAAACGTCCCAAATTATTGTCGCCTTACCTTAATAGTTCATCAATGAAATGGGGGTTGCCTATGAATAGCAAAAAGTTACATTTTGCGATATCATATGAAAGAATATTAGTCTTAAATATGATAAGATAGCTTGACCAAGGGCACACGCAAGAAAGGCAAGGAGAGCTGTGTGTGTGGGATTCATAAACCAACAATTCTGAAAAATCTAAAGCCTTTTCTATATTGTAATATTTCTCAAATCAAGGTGGTCTATGATGCAAATGTATTGAAATGCATAAAAGATACTGGGTGCGCCAAAAAGAATGTCACAATTCTGACCGCCAAATAAAAGAGACTTTTCGATATCTTCGCATTCGCCAACTGTTAAAAGACCGAACAAAAATGTAGAAATGTAGCTGGGTTGTCCACCTTACCTCTAAGTTGCCGAAAAAGATTTCTAAAGTTATTCAAGCTCTTAGGCAAACAGGTTTGTCTTAGTTGGCTGTCAAAATAGCGAGGTTCACTTTGGCGCAAGCTCCCGGTATATTAGAGATTTTGATGATTTTTCACAAGTTGCAGTTTTTGGCTCACTTCTTCACCTATCTAAAGACTTTTAAAATGTGCTTGTGAGTCTAATACCGGATCTTATAGGTCTGATAACGAAAAATCACAGAATAATACCTCATTCACACTGAAGCAGTTAAACCAGCTTTGTCTAACCCAGGTTAAATTTTGACCAATCAAATGCATTCGATTTGTTGGATCGACCAATTAGAACGCAGCATTGAATAACCTGGTTTATGTTAAGCTGGTTTAACTTGCAGTGTGAATGAGGTATAAGTCTATCATCAATATCATCAATATCAATATGCTTCAAAGCATACCTCTGCAAGCAGCATTTGAATCAACTTCAAACGGTGCACCACTGCCTTGTTTCCAACGATACTGATTGTAAGCAGGACAACACTGGTCACATAATGGTCCACATGCGTTGTTCTGGCACTGGCACAAGCGTAGTCCTGTGGTACTATTGATGGTACAACCTGTTGCATGACCATTGCAAAAACAATATCCAGCCACTGAGATTTCACGAACTGTGTAGTGATGCTGCGGAAAGTTAGATCAAAATAAGACACACAGAAAAATGAAGTCTGTTCTAAAGGTACATGTGCTCGATCGACAATAATAATAACAATAATAATAATCATCATGTTTCATAAAATAGAATTAAAATCTACAGGGTCCATAAAAAATTGTCTTCATTTTAAAAGCTTTAACGTCGTCGAAATTACTTGGATAAATGCTTTGTGACCAACTAATAACGGGTGGGCCAAACAATAACCCCCAACTTAAAACCTTTCTCTGTAAATACAGCTGATAATGAACTGATTTTCACCCAACAAGTGCATTTTATGCTGTACTTATTACCATATAAATTTCATTAAAATCTTGCATTCAAGAAGTTTTTCAGAATTTTTTTATCGTGCGGGTTACTTTTTTTCTGGCCCGCCCGTTATATATTCGAGACAGTACCCTGTCTAAATTAGACCTATCATTTAACTGATTTAAAAAAATGGTCTCTTCCAAAACCTTGCTATAACGGCTGAATCCCCTGAATACCTTGATCATACTTCTGTCATTTTTCTGTCTTGCAGCAATGACAGAAGGAAGTGTTATGGTCTTGGGAGAATTTAGTTCAAGGCTCGTCAAATCAATGGGAAAACCTGTTATACTTAAAGAATAACAAACACTATTAGTGCATCGTAATAACTTCTCTAAATACGATAACGATATTTAAAGGTGACCTGAAACGAAAATTTTTATTTGCGAAAGCTAATAGCCTGGTTGAAAAACCAAGAACACCGTTTTCAGTTTTTCCATAACATGTTTTGTTTTGGAATTATTCCCCATTTTATGATTGAAGCTGATGACGTCATTTTGTTTGCAAAAAGGCAAGAAAACAATTGATATTGACAACGTTACTTATAAAAAACCTCTAAACCCAAAACTCTGGCACTGGACTTTTCTTTTCACGAGATATATGACAATTCTGGGCAATTTTTGTCGCACTAACATACTTCAGCAGCAGGTTTAATCGCAAATATAGTCAATGTCACCGATTTTGCTACTCTCTGCCCATACTTTCCTTATAAATATGCAAACAAAATGACATCATCACTTCAAGACACAAAACAGCGAATATCTCCGAAACAAAATGAAATATCACAAAACTTTAAACGGCATCATTAATCAACCCAGTTTGTAATTCCATTTTGCAAATAAAACTTTTCATTTCAGATCCCCTTTAAAGGGAAAGCTTTTTTATTCAAAAAGATTTTTGGAGGGAACTCCTCCACAGAACTACAGAACCAAAACAAATATTAGATTCAGAAGGTGCTGTATCTACTTTGACATCTTTGAACTTTGGTAGAAACTTTTCGCAAAGTAACAGAAAGGTTATACACAAAGTTAAAGATTCTCAGTTAGCTAAAATTTTGGACTGACACAGCACCAGATGCAAGCAACAACGCATGATGTATGAATATTATTGAAACTTTTGATTTATGAAAACGTGCCACAGCGCTTACAACATTAAATTAATATGTGTACGTATGTATGTATAAATAATACCTTTGACTGCACAAATAAAAAACACATTTTGTCAATAGCCTTAAAACGTGTTCATTCTCAATGATGCCCCAAAAAGGTGCCAGTACTTACCCACTTTGCTGAAAAGATATCAAACTTTTGATAAAGACCAGTAAATTCAAATTTGATATTTGTGACATTCAGCCATGTCTATGGAGAGTAGAAAACAAAACATTTAAACAGAACAAAATATTAGATAACTTTTTATACAATGAAGTAATCACAAAATGCAGTTTTCAAACATCAGCTGATCAGATTATGTATCAGTTTAAAATCACTGATAGAGTTGATTTAAATTTTTAATCATTGATAGAGCTAGATTCTTAATCACTGATAGAGTTGATTTAAATTTACCTGGAACTGGGGAGTGTTAGTTGATGATCTACCTCCATACATGTCAACATGAACCTGAAAGAAATTATACCAAGAATAGAGACTATTTGATGCTAGAATCTCTTTATTTTATGTATATGCAATAAAGATGTTGCCCATGGATCAATCTTAGTTGTTCAGTAGAAATTCATTGAAAAATTGTAATATAGTAAAATCTTCTGATACAGTACTGATTGAAAACTAGTGATAATAAGTTGTGTGATGATTGTTCTTAGAGGAGGGCTTTTGCATGCAGTGGTGGTGCCACAGGGAGGATTGGGGGATTAGTTCCCCCACTTCTCTCCAAGGTTGGTTATTCCAATTCATGCAAATCTGTGGAGAAAATGTTGAGGGAGGAGTAATATTAATTAGATTTTGAGTTTTGATGGAAGAAGGCATTTGCTGGAGGCAAAAAAGTCATTTGGAAAGTTTGAAAGGAGTGTTTCCTCAGTAAAACAGGGTGTGGCCTAGATAATTTTAACCATTGCTGTTTGGGTGCAAAACAACAAAGATCGAGTCACTAAAGGCAAATATGTAGCAAATAATCGAAAACTGCCAGCAAGAATTCTCATTTTTGTACAAAATGATAGCTTCAAGTGTATTTTTGCTTCAAGGCTTGTGGATTTTTGCAAATCTTAATCTGGGTTTGCAGGTTCTGGTATCCCCCCAAGTCCCACTCTTCTACAGTATGAGCTCACTTTGCAATGTAACAGCCACCAATCCGAATAGACTAGATGTATTAGGCAAAACAATAAAAATTGAAAATAACTTTCAGCAACTCATACTCACCGTTTCATTCCCAGCCACTGGCAAGAAATTAGGATAATTTGCACAAAGGACAGAATTAACCAAGAAAGGTCTAGCCTGATAGGTCAAGCCAAATTTGGATCCACATTCAAATGGAAATGATACATAATGATGCCATGGAGTATATGTAAGGCCACCATCAGTTGACTTCAAATATTTTATTTGGCCAGGTCTCTGATAAGCACCAAATTTTATGTCAATTGTTCTTATGAAAAGAAACTACAAGAAAATAAGATCGAAAGATATTACAGTATCATCTAAGGTTCTATATTCTATAATTATCAATTTGTATTCATTTACTGTATTGTGTCACAAAACATTTCAGAAATGAATTCATGTTTGTATCATTAATGGATGCAGAAAAAACCGAGGTCAGAACGCATATGCCCAGTGTGTAGAAATAGTCCAGAAGGTAATGAGGTTCATTTCGTACTTAGATGCTCAGAGCCAAAACTTGTAGAAGCTAGGATAGAGTATTTCGAAACTATGAATGGCAGCTTTGGTAAGTGAATGGGGTAGAGTTCAACAAAGAAATATTACTTAACATGATTGGTAACATGGCTATTACAACAAATATCGCAACAATTACTGTAGGCTTTTGCACAGGGTATTGGGCGTACGCAAAGACTTTCTGATAGACAATCCATGTGTACCAACGGGATAGTGCCCTCACATCTCCTCTCACCATTCCTTTTACGTATGTTCTTAAGTTGCTTGTTCGCTTTAATTAGAGTTATTGTATCTTGTAAGTATTTAGCCTATAGTTGTATGTAACTACGGTGCTTACAGTGATTATTATTATTATTAATCTCTTTTTATTCCAGATAGACTGTTACATGTCTTTTTCAGTTGAAATTTATTCAAAATTTGAGTACCAAAAAGTTGTTTTAAGAGTTCCTTAGAAATTTTCTCAAATTCCCACTGTTTACATTGGCAAAAGTTCCCCTGTGACTTTTCACCATCCTCAGTGAATGCTACAAAACCACGCCTCTGTATAAACATTACTCAAGTAATACTGTGTAATCCTGTACAAGCAAACAAGCTAAAATATGCTTGGATTTCCTAGACTAAATGAAGAAAAGTTTATTATTCAGTTTTGTGTTAGTACTTTAACACTTTTGATTCTCTGGGAGTTTGGTTCTTATAAAGAATTTTTTAAAGATATGTATATAGTTCAATCCTGAAATAACGAACCCTCTTCATAATGAATCCCCCATTATAATGAACCAATCATCTGGTCCCTGGAATAATGAGTTCTTTATAAATGTGCTCAGTTTACAAACTCTCAATAAAACAAACATTCTCTGGTTCCCTTCAGAGTTTGCTATACTGGGATTAAACTGCAAGCATAAAGTAAGGTCAAATGCTCATATTATTATGAAATCATACCTTTTGATTTTGAGATCTCAAATCTATGGTGATGTTAACTTTATCTACAGCTGCTTTTGATTGCCAATGTGTCAGATTATTCCCATCAACCATATAACTTGGCGGATGTGCGTCAATGGGGCTACTTGCATTGCAAATAAATGATCTTCTATCAACTGGACGTAAATCACCTGCACACGGAATACAATTTGGTGAATTTATAGTGATAGTTTTATAGTGGATTGAGAAGTTGAAGGAGTTTACAAAACAGCAGCAAAAATCTTGTCCTATATTGCCTCATGTGCCGCAATCATTTTCAAAGATGTGCATTTTGCCACCACTTGCAATGTATCTCATTTTGTGTAGAAAAACTCAAAATCAACACAAAAGCAACACAGTAGCAATACTAGCAATACCTCATTAAACTATAAAGTAGGGCCCAGTGGTAAGTCCTAGTTCCTACAAGGTCCCACAAAAGCATCTTATACACAATGACTTCATCTGTACATTTTGTTTTATGGATAAGAAACTCAAGCAGCTGGCAAAATCTCTTCAATTGGTAATTAGCAAACTGGTAATTCATGAAATGAAGGTCAAGTTCACTGAAAAAGTCATCCGACAGTTTCTGTTTTGCCTTTCTTTGAACAAACAATTAATTTAACGATTTTTTCGAAACTTTGCATTTTTTTAAGTTGCAATCCCTACCTACTATTGATCTCACGCTAGGACTATTTGATAGTTCATATTTCAATTGGTTTCCATGATTCTCTCTGGCGAGTTGAGCGGACTGTCAAAGATAAAAATCAACAAATTGGACAGCAAACAGCGGAAATGGGCCTAAATTATAAATAAACGAAGTCAAATGTCGATTATACCTTGCCATGTCTCATAATACTGCTCTGGTGGGCTTCCACATGTAATAGAAGCATCTATTGGTCTTCTGAGTGCCAAATTGGCGTTGCAATCCCCTGCATTGTAGAATAAAGCTGCAAGGAAGATGAACCAAATTCTCCGTGTCTCTATCTTGGCAGCCATGTTTTTTGAAGCCGTTGCTGATCTTTGACTCACTATGGGCTTCGCATTGTTCGAAACCATAGCAACGGCGCAGTGTTTTCTTTTGTTTGCTTACTTTCCTTTTGTTTTACTTGAATTCAAATTCCAATCACTGTAATCAGATATGCCAGCGCGATTTTTGCGATTAATCATGTGAGAATCAGCGATGGCATTGACATTTTGGCGGAAGATTCAAAAATCGCCTGTGAATAGAAAGATGGCAGCACACGATGAAAGGAAGGACGACCTGGAAATAAACCTAACACAGCCTCCTGGACGGTATTTGAAATCTTTTGCAATCAAAGTTTTTCCTATTTCTTTTCCTATTTTCATATTTCAACGCAAAGTTGCAGGAAGGATATAAAAAATAGAGGGGTATAAATAAGTGCAATCAATAGTAATCTGCAGTTTTTCCAAATCTTGAAATAAATTGTTTGTTTAAAATTTGTTCTCTGCGGCAGAAAATAGAAAAGTATCACGAAGGATGGTAAACCAGGAAAATTGGATCTAAATTTGCATTTAGGGTGTGTTTGATTGGTACCAATTCTGAAAACGGTAGACTTGGTAGACTCAGAATGCGCGTTTGATTGGCCCCAAAATTGTGAAAACGGTAGGTTTGGTAGGTTTGGAAGGCCTTCTGAACCTTCTGCTCCAAAAGTCAGAAGGTTTGGCAGACTTTGGAGAGAATATCATCTCATTAGCAAAACCTTGGTGGTGAATCCGAAACCTGCTGTTTTGAAGATTTTTGTGTTTGATTGGGAAATATATTTCCGTCTCTGCGAAGTCTACTGTTTTCAGAATTTGGTAGGTTAGGAATTACCAATCAAACACACCCTGTGGTTTTTATGCAACATGATTGGCCCAATTTCGCTGGTGCGTTTCGGTTTGTCATCCAATTGAGACTTCCTGTAGGACAGTGGGTGGAGGGAAATCCCCGATAAAGTCCTTGATTAAGGGGTGAGAAAGTGGCATCTGTTTTATTTCCCTTTTTCATCAATGATTTTACACGAACTCTACAAAACTTGTTTGTCCGAAATCTGATGAAAGTTTCCGTTCATAAAAATTGTTGGTTAACCAAGAACTTTAAGAGAATTGACAGTTTTTGGTAAAACTAAAAGCTTGGGATGATTTCGCCGAGATACGCAATACAACCGGAAAGTAAGCCAAAAGAAACACAAACGTCTACTACTTTGTTTCTCTTCTTTTCACATTGTACCAAAAGATCTAAAATCTAATATTTACAAAGTCACAAAAAAGGTAAACTAATGTTTTGAATCTTAAAAAATATCAGTTTTTCTAAGTTCTGTACATACAGTAAGTCGGATCAGAAGAGGTGGTTGAGAAGGCAAACTTGATCTCCTGAAATCTGTAGCAAGCAGGCTGTATGGAGTCTGGTACCCAGGGTACCAGGAGAGGCAAACAGCTCCCTATAGTACCATATAAATTAATTGTCTTTGTTTCCATTCGGGCAAGTACAAACTACAATGTAACAAAACACAGCATTGCCCGAGCAATAAGCCAGCAATATTACCAATTTCAATAAGGATTGCTAAAGCCTACACTAACGCTAGGACTAAAAGGAAAGTGCCAAAGCAAGCGATGAAACTGGCAGCAGCCTCTAGGAAAGAAAAGAGGGTAAATTTGCTGAGCCATTAAGAATTTTAAACTTTCAAATTAATTACCGCAGCCTTTATAAGGCTTTACAGATAAATAAGCAAACATCTGGGGAACTTATTCTTAGTTTAAATGAAACTTAGGCCCAATACCAGAATATCCAGTTTGGTAGTCACCTCCAATACTATACATTATTATATACAACCGATTAAATCTACAACAATTCCTCTGAAAATAATTTACTATCTACAAAATCGCTACAATTAGTACAATTAGTTTTCTACCAGGGTCTCCAAACATCTGGCTTGACTAATTCAGCCGGCTGACTACTTGGTTTGCCACGTGGTTTAATGCTGGGTTGAACAACTGCAGTGTTCTTTGTACGTGGTGGAAGAGGTAACTTCGGAACGATCAACTTGGCCTGCGGAGGCGACTTCATATACTGTGCAACAGGCTGTAACATAAATACTGTATGTTCATTGGGACTTCGAGGTACAGATGGCATCAGAGGACTGAATGCTGACGGACTGTGTGTTTCCAAGGGACTTGAAGCAGTAGGACTTGGTATGATCTGACTCGGAGATTGACACGGTGATTGGCTACTGATAGAGCACGTGACTGGCGAGCATAAACGCGATTGGCTCTCCGCATACGTGGTACTTTGATTGTTTTCAGAGAGTTTACAACTCGTAGCTAGATATGATAACAGTTTTGCTTTTGTCATTCGATCAACGTCATCTAACTTCATGATGTAATGAATAATCTCGCTAGCACACTCGTTGAAACCAGCTCGGAAGCTCACTGCGTTGTCATCTGAAAGAATGAGAGAACAAATTAGGGTCATATTGGGGTCATATTGAGAATGATAGAATAGCAAAGCAAGAAAAGTTAAAGAGTCTCCTAGGCGCATTCTCGTGCAAACAGCTATCATATTCATAGGCATACCTCTATCCTCTATACTGCAAGGCAGATTGCTAAACTTTTTCGGCAAAGCTGCGTTTCGCAGAGATCATTATTTCACAACACTGGATCTAAATTAACTAATATCTCTTTGTTCAAGCATTTTTGGCTAAATCTTCTTAAAAAGGGTAGAACTGACAAAGTCCATTTAGTTACATCGTCTGACCGATCCCTTTCCCAAGTAGTGGGCGAAGTAACTTGCGTTGTTGAGTTCCACAGGGATCATGTTTAGGTCCTTTACACTTCGTTATCTATATCAAGGGAAGCTACGGAATTGGGTGGGTTGCACAGACTTTAAGAATTAGACTTCGGGCAAGTAGGTAAGCAGGATGAAACAGTTGTAAAGTCACCCGCTCCTCCTAAAAATCCCGTACACTTCTTTATTTCTCGAAGTTTCTTACATTCCAGTTCTCTTGTAACAAATTCCTGAATTTTAGGAGTTTTGCAGGGATGATTAAGATATGCTCAGAATTTATGAGATTCTCAAACAAGTCTACGAGGGCCAAAAACGGAGGCCTCTTCCGTCTCAGAAGTGAGGCTCTTTGGCCCCAGTGCCGCAGGCTGTCTAACATAAACAGACATTATTTAAACGTGGAAAAAGAAATAGCAGGGAGAGAACGAGAAGGAACAGAAACGCCATTAAACGACTTTAGGGCATCTAAGAAAGAATGCACTATTAGCTAGAAGTAAATAAAGTAAAGAGGATAGATCCTTACCATTAGCTTTTCTGGCTTTGCATGCTTTGAGGTATTGTACGGTCATATCAAGTACATCTGCTTTCTCCATTTTACTGAATCTTGAGATCTGAAATCCAAATAATTCCATTAAAATACTTTACAATTAAATAAATGGCCTAATTTTTAAACAGAAATGTACTTCATGACTTAAACTACCGAAAATTCAAAACTCTAACAAGATAAATGGAAATTTGAAATTTGGTAATTCTAGGGGGATTTTCGGGACACTGGTTAATGTCTAGCCAAGAAAATCATTATTCCAAATATCGGGCGAACTTTTTTTTAGAACAATAGAGGATTTTAAGAGATTTTTCATGGACAGGATATCCAGGGAGTGATGTCCACTATTTCCTGCTTGATCCAATAAAGAGAAACACAGCGTTGGAGAAATGAAAATGTTTTCGCATCAAAATTGATGACAGAAAATGCTAGGGTTCAGCAAGTCTAAACAAACACAGTTAAAGACCTATTGTCAACCATGATCCTTTGTGCGCCCAATGAAAAGCAAGACAAAGATTTTCAAGTCGACTTTGGCGCCATGAAGGACCATGGTTAGTAGCCTGCGTCAGCGATCAGGATGCGGAAAATTTCGGAATCACCAAGTCACATATCTGGTAGGTATCCTGGTATTTGTTTGGCATTTTAGGCACACACGTGGTAAGGAAATCAACAACAATGCAAATTAGTATCACCATGAAAATAGATTTCCTGATTGACAAACAACCATTGCTTTAGTGTAATAAAATCAATATTTAATAACTGATAATTTTTTACAAACATTCCTTGATAATGACTATCCAATATTTACAAATCATTAGAGATGTTATCTATGTTTTATGATCAATTATCGTTTTGGTAATCTTTCCTTACTATCTAGGCCATGTGTCCCTTTTGTACATGTAACTATGACACCAAAGTGAACATGGGAGCAGCTCCAATATAACCAAATGCAAACAAGTTCATTGTTGAAATGCGAGAAATTAGGACACCACGAAACGAGTTGAGCGGACTGTCAAAGATAAAAATCAACAAATTGGACAGCAAACAGTGGAAATGGGCCTAAATTATAAATAAACGAAGTCAAATGTCGATTATACCTTGCCATGTCTCATAATACTGCTCTGGTGGGCTTCCACATGTAATAGAAGCATCTATTGGTCTTCTGAGTGCCAAATTGGCGTTGCAATCCCCTGCATTGTAGAATAAAGCTGCAAGGAAGATGAACCAAATTCTCCGTGTCTCTATCNTATTTGTTTGGCATTTTAGGCACACACGTGGTAAGGAAATCAACAACAATGCAAATTAGTATCACCATGAAAATAGATTTCCTGATTGACAAACAACCATTGCTTTAGTGTAATAAAATCAATATTTAATAACTGATAATTTTTTACAAACATTCCTTGATAATGACTATCCAATATTTACAAATCATTAGAGATGTTATCTATGTTTTATGATCAATTATCGTTTTGGTAATCTTTCCTTACTATCTAGGCCATGTGTCCCTTTTGTACATGTAACTATGACACCAAAGTGAACATGGGAGCAGCTCCAATATAACCAAATGCAAAAAAAATTCCTTGTTGAAAAGCGAGAAATTAGGACACCACGAAAGCTGTCTGATTTGCCTGGGTGAAGCTTGTCCAAGATACGTTTCCTTTCGTTTCTCCTTTGCAGCTTCCATGACTTACGCCCTTGCAGAGGTTATTATGTTTTCTTGAGCGCAGATAGACCACGGAATAGGCTTGGGGCAAGTCTAGGGCCATGTCAGCCTGAATAGAATTATGGCCCTCAATGGAACACGTTTTTGATGTTTTTCAATTTCGAAAATGGATAACCTTTATTTGCTAAAATGATCCAAAAACTAGCATCGCGCACACCACTAGAAGGGTTTTCTTGCTGGAAACAGCAATGTGGGCTGTAGTCGATTCAAGATTCAAGAAACTGTGGGTAAAATTTTCTCCATGAAAATACTTACGTCTTTATTTAGTGATGTCAAGACCAAGGTTTTCAATTCTGTCAAACAGTCATTGATCCTAGCTCTTCTCTTTCTTTCCAACAATGGTTTGTTTGCCTAGAGGAGGAAGGAGGGAACAAGTTACAAAAATTCAGTTCAGCAAATAAACCTTATTATTAGTAGGAACGGGGTAGCCCCTAGCTATTAGAGAGAAAGCACGTGGAACGAGGGAGAGACTTTTTAGGAGACCAGGGAATTACAGCAAAGGGTTAAAAGTCTCTGCGGAGGAATGTGCTAGATGTGCTACCATCTTCATACTCGTTCTGTTGTCTCTGCTGGCAGAACATTTCCAAGTACAGTTTGTGAAAAAAACTCGGGATTAAATCATTATATAATTGCGTTTAAAGTGCTTCAACCGACGTTACAGATTTTACAGATTGCATATGCTCCTCTCCACTCAGTGGTTCTCAAGTTCCCGCCAAAATTCAAGCAGGTTACACCTCTCTTTTTCCCGCGCAAACAACGTCGCGTGATAAATCACGAGGGATGGGCAGCACTTGCGACTTGGGTTTCGCCTTCTCTGCTTTTGTTTCGGCTGTTCAGTACAGGCGTGCGAAGAATAGAAGATTAGAAGGGTCGGGTCAGGAATGTTGGCAGGGATACTTCGTTGTTGTCCTTGCTCTCATGGTACTAATCTTATTAGTATTATCTAACTTTTTGTTGTCCCTAATTCTTCTTAATCAAAATTGGTAAAAACGCTTTGTCCATACTTCGTAGTTTCGCAAGGGAGTGGAGTGCGCCTTTTCTGAACGAGATAAACATATTGGGACAAACATATTTTTACCAATCACATGACGACGTCACATTTTTTCAAACATTTTCACACTCTTCTAAAAGCGAAAGTAGAAAGGGTGGGCAGCATGCAGCATGTACGTGCAGGGCCGTAGGAAGCATCTTAAACTTGGAGGGGCACGACACTTCAAGCGCGACTTCAAGGGCACTTTTTTACTTAAAGCTAAAGAGGGGCATTTCCTCAAACAAAAAGGGCAATTTCTCGTTTATTCCAAAATCTTGGGGGCACGTGCCCTCAGTGCCCCCCGGTTCCTACGTCTCTGTGTATGTGCACCTAATAGACAGTCCGGTAAAAGAGGTCTAGATTCATAGCGACTAACCGATCGATTCTGGTAGACTGCTACTGAGAGGAGAAACGTGCACAACCTTCGAAATCATGCATTTTGCCTTGCCTGTGCCATGTTGTCCTTGCATCAGGCAAGGGGAAAATCGAAAAACTTGCGAAACCGGAAACTAAATCTAGGACCCTATTTTGAACGTTTCTCGAGAAAAATAATGAAAAATAGTTTCCTCTTCTTTTTATTTTCTTGTGTAAACCTCCTCTTCTCTTTATTATTTTCTAGAATAAACCTTGAATGTTTAAACTTTGAATAAATTTCGATACATTCATAAGAATAAGCGCACAAACATCAGCATTTCAAGCTAAAAAATTACCTCTTAAGTCAAATAAACTCTTTCTAAAATCATTATATTTAAGGAAAAAGTGTGAAACTTGCTGCACACGAACGGAGCTATAAGTGATGATAAAGCTGTCAACAGTAACTGTAGCCAAAACATAACGCAAAGGGGTGCCGGGGCTCTCTATTTGAGATGGTGTACCTCATCCATTCGTCCCTCTCATTCTTCTGTCAATCTGTCATCTGTTACTTTCTTAACTTTCTTACTTTACGTAGTATGACCCCCTCCCCCCGAGGCCCGTCCCAGCCACAACTACAAATCGTGCTATAATTTCACAACACAACCATAAAATAAGATTTGATATAATACAAACGTAGAATTTTCTTACCTTCCTCTTCTCTTTTAATGGGTGCTTCTGAACGAGAGAGTTCATCGTTCTGCTTTTCTTCAAACTCTTCTGAAAAAATTTCTGTGACTCTCGCAATTTCGGTTCTCTTCGACTAGTCTGTAGAACGCAACTATCATCAGTAGCTGTCTCCTTCACCGAGGTCTTTGCACCGATGCTTTTCCTTCACGTTTATTCGAAGTTTTCCTCGCTTTCGCCCCTCTTCTCCGTTTGATGTTCTCTGTGTTTTCTCCTTCCTAGCTCCAACAACTCTGATGATATCTGACAAGCTACGACGCGTGCCAAAAGCCCCGATATTGAATCCTATTGGCTAAGAGCACCGTGGGAAAATATGCTGGTAATTCTCCAAGGCTCGTTAATAGCCATCTCAACACACGAAGAACCGTGGGAGCGGGCGAATCTGATTGGTCAATTGGTTAAGTGGCGCGTGCTGCCATGTTGGCCATTTTCATCACAATAGACCGGTCGTGGGAAAGCCTGCTTCTGATTGGTTTATCGATGTGTAAAGGATTTGTTAGATGACAGACGCCTTGGAATGGCTTACTGTTATCGTAACGAGAGGCAAGACAATACAAGAATGGAGTCTGTTCTATGGCTAACGGGAAGAAGCTCTCACGGGAAACTTGTGTTTATAAAAGTCAGGTGATAAATCTTGGCTGCACCGACAGGAAACCTTGGCTAGAAAGATTTGTTGCGCTGTATTTGGAAGGTTGAAGGGTCAGTGAAGGGTCAGTGAAGGGTCAGATGTCTTTCGATAGTTGCTTGGCAAATGATATATGTTAACTTTTATCTGTACCTTCCGACTTTCCTTCGTTCTTTCTTTGTGAAACTGTGTCGTCGGAACTTTAAAGATGTTATTAAGCCCAAGACACCCTCCGATACCCTTCTTTTCACACCATTGCTGCGGGAACTATCGGAAGCTAGCTCCTGCCCTCTGTACGATATGATATGAGATATGAGTAACTGTGAAATTGTGATATTTCACAAATTTTGATAGGCGCCCAGTTAATACAGTATTTGAGGAATGAGATGCAAGCAAGTTAGGCCGGCCAGGGTCGCAGGAAGGAAATTTGCCATTGGGGGCAGGAGATTGGGTTAATGGCTCAGAGATTACCCCCAATTAAACAATAAAGAAATTAATTTCTTGCAAAAAGTGGGAGGGGGCAGATGCCCCCAATGGGCGCTACGGAGGGACTTATAACTCCCTCAAAGAGTGTTCGATATTTCCAGGAGAACAAAATGATTTCTAGAGGATTGCAGAGATTTCTAGGGGAAACCAAAGAGATTTCCGCAAAAACTGTACGAAATTTCTTGGGAGTGATCATAAGCGTACGGGACGAAAAAATTTGGGGNATACAGTATTTGAGGAATGAGATGCAAGCAAGTTAGGCCGGCCAGGGTCGCAGGAAGGAAATTTGCCATTGGGGGCAGGAGGGGGCAGGAGATTGGGCATAGTCAATAGATTGGGTTAATGGCTCGGAGATTACCCCCGATTAAACAATAAAGAAATTAATTTCTTGCAAAAAGTGGGAGGGGGCAGATGCCCCCAATGGGCGCTACGGAGGGACTTATAACTCCCTCAAAGAGTGTTCGATATTTCTAGGAGAACAAAATGATTTCTAGAGGATTGCAGAGATTTCTAGGGGAAACCAAAGAGATTTCCGCAAAAACTGTACGAAATTTCTTGGGAGTGATACGCTCCTGGGGCGCTACGGGCCTTGGCCCGTCAACTCAGGAGTTTCTTCTGTTACAAATAGCAATCGCTAGTCATCAGACATCAGTGGATCAGTGTTTTTGTAAGAGCTCGTTCGAGTTTATCTTATCAGCAACCCTGATCAGCACGCTTCTTTACTGGAAGTGAGAGTGTGGTTAGTCTAAACCACCAAAGAAACCAAAAGCGCCTAAAAGGGGAGGGAACTAAGAGCAAAGGAAAGGAATCCAGCCTACGTATGGTTTATTTCACCAATCAAAGGGAAAACAGTCCTTTTAGTGATCCATATTCTTAAGTGCATTCGAGAAGCATTGATGATGGTTTGTGCGAGTGGCAAATCACTCTCTCGAAATCTCGTACACTTTCTGCAGAAATCCTTTTGTTTTCTCGAGAAATCCCTGAATTTCACTTAGAAATGTTTTTGTTCTCCGGGAAATCTCGTAGGCATTTTGAGGGAGTGATTCACCCCTCGGTTCAGATTATCTATGACATCTATGGTTTTGTGGATAGGCCCATTGAACAAATCATACCAACCACAACAAAACCTTTACCTCTGAAAATGAACTTACAACAACAGCAACAATAACAACAACAGCTTTGATTCAATTCAATAATTTGTTGAAGCAGAAGAAGCAAGAGAAAACAAGAATCAGTGTATCTGCATTATTAGCTGTTCTTACAATGATGTAGGGGCCTACCTATAACCTGGACTACAAATAGAGGTATGCGTGAAACGCCGACCAGAAGGGGCCTAATATTTGCCTGCTTTGCGCCTTGGGCATGTCCGCTGTTAGGCCTGTACTTGTTGTTGCTCAAATTGTAGCCCAGGTTCATAGGTAGGCCCCCAAATTATAACAGGACAGTTAATGATGAAGTCGCCTGCGTAAACTAAAGTGGCGCGAAAATCTAGTTCCCAGATCTCTCAAACTAAATTTTCACCAAAAATGGCTCTCTTACGTCATTGGTCTAGTGGTCTTTGCGGCGTTTGAGCTGAAAACAAGGGGTGAAAACAAACGGATAGTTTACTGAATGGCAGTTGGCAAACGGAATTGCCTTTGGATTAAGGAGAGAGCGACTCTTGGATCAATGTAAACGAATTAACAAACCTAATGGGATGATTCTCACAAAACTAGGATTACGAATGTTGGTCTTGATCTATTTATTGCAATGCAATTATCATTGTGCTGACTTTACGGCCTTGATCGTTATTCTATTTGTGGAGACGCACAGGCTTGTCGTATGTCGTACTCGTGCAGTCATTTGCGGGGTTAGTGACAAATGATATAGCTCGGAAAGGGATACCCTGGGCTCGGGACAGGACCCACCCTAAACGAATCCCTTCTTTCTTCTGAAAAGACTTTTGTAGGCTNTGTTCTTACAATGATGTAGGGGCCTACCTATAACCTGGACTACAAATAGAGGTATGCGTGAAACGCCGACCAGAAGGGGCCTAATATTTGCCTGCTTTGCGCCTTGGGCATGTCCGCTGTTAGGCCTGTACTTGTTGTTGCTCAAATTGTAGCCCAGGTTCATAGGTAGGCCCCCAAATTATAACAGGACAGTTAATGATGAAGTCGCCTGCGTAAACTAAAGTGGCGCGAAAATCTAGTTCCCAGATCTCTCAAACTAAATTTTCACCAAAAATGGCTCTCTTACGTCATTGGTCTAGTGGTCTTTGCGGCGTTTGAGCTGAAAACAAGGGGTGAAAACAAACGGATAGTTTACTGAATGGCAGTTGGCAAACGGAATTGCCTTTGGATTAAGGAGAGAGCGACTCTTGGATCAATGTAAAAGAAGTAACAAACCTAATGGGATGATTCTCACAAAACTAGGATTACGAATGTTGGTCTTGATCTATTTATTGCAATGCAATTATCATTGTGCTGACTTTACGGCCTTGATCGTTATTCTATTTGTGGAGACGCACAGGCTTGTCGTATGTCGTACTCGTGCAGTCATTTGCGGGGTTAGTGACAAATGATATAGCTCGGAAAGGGATACCCTGGGCTCGGGACAGGACCCACCCTAAACGAATCCCTTCTTTCTTCTGAAAAGACTTTTGTAGGCTCCTTTTGCTTTTATTATCAAAGGTGTACGAGATTTTTAGGGAGTGATACGCCCCTCGAAAAAGCATACATTATGGCATTGTAGACTGGGAAGAAGAACCCCTGGAACCCTCTCTGTCGAAACTTGCCAAATACCAAATAGTGTACCCATACCATTTGTTCGACTGGCAGTCTCAAAATGGATACTCTAACGGCATGAACATACCTATAAACTTTACAGCCCTCCAGCAAATTTTATAGCATTTTACAGACTCGAATTTGAATATTTGAGGCTGTTTGCGAAACGGTTGATCAGTTGCCTATCCCAGTTGTTTTTCTTAATTTAGGCCATAATATCAACTGGATACTTGGTCTTCTTGGACAGTGTGGTCTCAGCGGATTAGATCTCGCTTCTTGACTATTTGAAATATGTATAGGACTTAACTGTTTCCCTATAATTCAAAATATCAATCGATGTCGGATGGGAAAATCAACCATTTCGTAAACAGCATCATTTAAGAAATGTTAAAACAGTAGGCCCTCTTTCCCTTCGTCTTTGTTGACAAATAAATACACACTCAACAGCAAGCAAGGGCCTTAGGCCCATCCCATTTTCATACCCATCCCAGATTGGTATAGCCTGGTTCTTGCACCTAGGTCTCAGTAGAAATTTCGTTGTTGCCAACTGTCTGAATTAATAATAATCGTGACCAAGCCGCAAAATTCCATTTAAGCTTAGGGATTCCAGTTTTGTATGAAAAACTTGAGGCATACCAATAAAAATTGAAAAGAAAATTCTAAAAATGATCGTGACTGACGCGTGTTTGCAAAATGCGAAGGATGCTTATTTATTTTCCAGTCAGCCGCGTGGTTTCCTTGAATAGATCTCTCCAGGTTATGCCGCCCGGATTAAGGCCTATTCGTGCACAAGCCTCTGTTTGTTTCCCAAACTGGATTTAAGTTAAACCAACAGACGTGAATAAATCGTATTTAAGTTCAAGGAAAAAAGATAACGCATGTGAGATGGGTAAGATCAAACACAAACAGTGATGAACTCTCTTAGAAATCAGCCAGTCGGTTCGAGGGGCAAATCACTCCAGAAATAGCGTACGAGATTTTTCAAAGATTTTTGAGATTTTCAAGATTTTTCGAGATTTTTTTCTAAAGTCTACGAGATTTTGGAGTGATTTGCCCCTCAAGTCGGCTGTCGAATCAATTGATACAGTGATTTGATAAGTCCACTGTAGCCCCCTGGGTACCAGACTCCTTATGAGGTTACCACCATACAGGTCTCAAATTGAAGTATGGATGGCTGCAGCTTGAGTAACCATGAGCACGAGGGGTTCTTCCAAGCATTCGGATAGTAAGGAGCGGTAAGGAGTTGACATGTATTTTCGCCCATTTACCGGGAAGCCGAGATATTTCAAATTTGAAGGGGTATTAACACAGTTGCATTTGTATTTTACGTTAGTTGATTACGACTACCCTGCAACTGAGTAGGCCTCCAAATAGCCGATGCTCCCTCCAAGCCTCATAATTCCTACCGATAGTTTTGCTCGCAAGTGTCTCGTTCCCCTCGCATCTGTTGTCACTTTAAAGATAGATCAGTTTGTGCCAGATGTTTTAGTCCTCAATTAATGAGCACAAGATATGTATGGTCAAATCAGACATGCTCTATGCTGTCCTAAATCAATTCATCTAAATGCTATGACAGCCTCTTTCTAACGATGGTTTTCCACTAGGTGACAAATCAAAGAGCCATTGTCACCCAGGGTCCGTTGCGGGCATGCTGCAATTTTAGCCTGTCTGAAAATCAAATTCGGCCTAAGCGGAAAGATGGATCCACACTGCAGTAGTTGAACTCACAGAAAAGTTAGACTTAATTGACTTTTCTATCAGTTCAACTACCTGCATTGTGGATCCATATTTTCCGGTTTGGCCAAATTTGATTTTCAGACGGTCTGAAATTGCAGCGTGCCCGCAGCGGACCCTGGGTGACAATGGGTCTTTAAGGGCGACACGACACAAATGTTGAGCGAAAACGTGGAGAGAATCTTGGAGAGAATCCTCTTGTGCCATCGCCCTACATCTATTTTCATAGTTGCCTCGCACAAAGAGGCGTCTATTTTCTAATTTTTAGAAGTATCTCATAGCGTGCATTAAGCTAGACCACATGTAGCCTGCGTCACAGACCATAACGAGGGGGAGTTTAACGCAGGCTAGACCACATGATGTTTATCCTCAGTCGGGACGCTTATCTTTGAGCGTATACCAACTTTTATCCCACATTGTTGGCGTGGGTTTCTCTTCTCCACCACTGTCACGCTCCAAAATGCTCCAAAAAACTGCTTTTGTAAGTTTTTGAGTATTTGCATTGTTGATTATATTTTTGAGCGCCGGTAGTTTTTGGCACTTTTTTGGGCAGTCGCATGACTGGGAAAATGGGAGTTAGGACCACGCTCCCCTCATTTCAGTTATCTCGGTATTGATACTGTTGTGTAGGAAAGGCTTCAACTTAGAGCTTGTTTGAGTAAATCACACAAAAGATGATAACTTATTCTGCAAGTAAGTCCAAATTAGAGGTTCGAGAGAGACCTTCTATCGTTATTGTGTACATTTGAAAGTTCTAAAAAATTCTACAAAACGTAGAAAAATTTCACTCGATCTCGACTCTCTTGTAGAAAAGCAGAAAAGTCTACGATGTGTATNAAAGAGCCATTGTCACCCAGGGTCCGTTGCGGGCATGCTGCAATTTTAGCCTGTCTGAAAATCAAATTCGGCCTAAGCGGAAAGATGGATCCACACTGCAGTAGTTGAACTCACAGAAAAGTTAGACTTTAATTGACTTTTCTATCAGTTCAACTACCTGCATTGTGGATCCATATTTTCCGGTTTGGCCAAATTTGATTTTCAGACGGTCTGAAATTGCAGCGTGCCCGCAGCGGACCCTGGGTGACAATGGGTCTTTAAGGGCGACACGACACAAATGTTGAGCGAAAACGTGGAGAGAATCTTGGAGAGAATCCTCTTGTGCCATCGCCCTACATCTATTTTCATAGTTGCCTCGCACAAAGAGGCGTCTATTTTCTAATTTTTAGAAGTATCTCATAGCGTGCATTAAGCTAGACCACATGTAGCCTGCGTCACAGACCATAACGAGGGGGAGTTTAACGCAGGCTAGACCACATGATGTTTATCCTCAGTCGGGACGCTTATCTTTGAGCGTATACCAACTTTTATCCCACATTGTTGGCGTGGGTTTCTCTTCTCCACCACTGTCACGCTCCAAAATGCTCCAAAAAACTGCTTTTGTAAGTTTTTGAGTATTTGCATTGTTGATTATATTTTTGAGCGCCGGTAGTTTTTGGCACTTTTTTGGGCAGTCGCATGACTGGGAAAATGGGAGTTAGGACCACGCTCCCCTCATTTCAGTTATCTCGGTATTGATACTGTTGTGTAGGAAAGGCTTCAACTTAGAGCTTGTTTGAGTAAATCACACAAAAGATGATAACTTATTCTGCAAGTAAGTCCAAATTAGAGGTTCGAGAGAGACCTTCTATCGTTATTGTGTACATTTGAAAGTTCTAAAAAATTCTACAAAACGTAGAAAAATTTCACTCGATCTCGACTCTCTTGTAGAAAAGCAGAAAAGTCTACGATGTGTATTCTATTTAGGCCCATTTTCCTTTATTTGTAACACGGCTAAATCCGACTTTACACTTTCTTTGCGCTGCCTAAAGACGCGAGTCTACCTAAGTATGGCTTGTACCTCACAAAAACGCCAGCCTTATCTTGGCAGCGTCAAGGAAAACGAGCTTAAGCCTACAAATGTAGAAAAATTACGCTCGATCCAGATTCTTTTGAACATATAGGTTAGGATAATTTGAATATACGATATTTGAATATATTTTGAACTAAGGTCTGTTATACGATTTGATGCAGGTAGTTAAACCATTTGATTTCGACTTTGGCCCATATTCCTCCAGTTGAATAGCTCTGCAGGCAGCGAAGAAAACAAGCACCATGGAGCAAAACAATAATACAGATCCCGGAGGCCACTGTTATGATATTCCATACCAAGCGCGGTTGCGGCTATTAAAATGCCGGGCCTATTCCTCCCATCTTCAAACTCTAAATAATAAACATTAAACCAAACTATAAACAACCCTAACCAGCAACTGGTAAGTACATTAAAGCTCGCTTCTTTTCAATTACAAACTTTGAAAACATTGATTCTTCAATTTACTCAATCTATTTCTCAGTGTTGACCCAAATAATTCAGAGCGGCTTTTCTCTCAGGGTGAGATTTTGTAAATAAACGTGTGTGAATTCACCATAATTTACTATCACAGAGAAAGGCAAGCAACGCTGTTTAGCGTAACATTGAACTATCGCAGTGCGCCCCATGCTTCTAAAATTAGAATAGTTAAAGGGAATAGACAGAGCTATATTGAGTGGTCGCTATAAATAGGCTACNAACTTATTCTGCAAGTAAGTCCAAATTAGAGGTTCGGGGGAGACCTTCTATCGCTATTGTGTACATTCGAAAGTTCTAAAAAATTCTACAAAACGTAGAAAAATTCCACTCGATCTCGACTCTCTTGTAGAAAAGCGGAAAAGTCTACGATGTGTATTCTATTTAGGCCCATTTTCCTTTATTTGTAACACGGCTAAATCCGACTTTACACTTTCTTTGCGCTGCCTAAAGACGCGAGTCTACCTAAGTATGGCTTGTACCTCACAAAAACGCCAGCCTTATCTTGGCAGCGTCAAGGAAAACGAGCTTAAGCCTACAAATGTAGAAAAATTACGCTCGATCCAGATTCTTTTGAACACATTATACCAAGGTCTGTTGTACGATTTGATGCAGGTAGTTAAACCATTTAATTTCGACTTAGGCCCATATTCCTCCAGTTGAATAGCTCTGCAGGCAGCGAAGAAAACAAGCACCATGGAGCAAAACAATAATACAGATCCCGGAGGCCACTGTTATGATATTCCATACCGAGCGCGGTTGCGGCTACTAAAATGCCAGGCCTATTCCTCCCATCTTCAAACTCTAAATAATAAACATTAAACCAAAACTATAAACTATAAACAACCCTAACCAGCAACTGGTAAGTACATTAAAGCTCGCTTCTTTTCAATTACAAAATTTGCAAACAGTCATTCTTCAATTTACTCAATCTATTTCTCAGTGTTGACCCAATAATTCAGAGCGGCTTTTCTCTCAGGGTGAGATTTTGTAAATAAACGTGTGTGAATTCACCATAATTTACTATCACTGAGAAAGGCAAGCAACGCTGTTTAGCGTAACATTGAACTATCGCAGTGCGCCCCATGCTTCTAAAATTAGAATAGTTAAAGGGAATAGACACAGCTATATTGAGTGGTCGCTATAAATAGGCTCCGAAAACGCCCACGCACCCATTGTTTCTTCAGCTACACAATGAAACGACACGTGCCAACAGTATCAAATAAAAGAGACTATATTTTTAACTTGGCCCGGGCCAGCTTTTAACTATGTCGATTGCCTTTAATGGGCAGTATACTGTACGCATGATAAGTCCCCCTAGATAAGACTGCGTTCATACGATACACGATACCGGAACAAATCGGCATAAAATTGTTACGGATAGGCATAAAATTCACACGAAAAACGCACATTTTGAAAACGGCAGGATTTGGAAACGGAACTCTAACCGGCACAATTTGTAAACAGCATCGTGTGAACGCTCGAAAACAACGAAAACAGAACATTTTTCAACGCTTTTCGAGGTGAGGCTGACTGATTCTTTAGGCCTGCGTAAATTTCTTTGGTGTGAAAATCCATAGCCTCTTAGCTGCGAAGACTGCAAAGAAACTGGTACCGTCAAATTTTCTGCCGTTTTCAAATTGTGCCGGTATCATGTGAACGTAGTCTGGTCTAAGAGACCATTTACTGGATCAGTGACAAAATATCGTACATTTTGAAAAGTTGTGGAAGCTGATCTAGCTGACCGATTTCGAAGATCGTTCCTGTTATCTATCTATGATAGTTTACAGGGAATCTAAGCATATATAAGCATGTGATAAAAATAGCCGTGCAACGACAATAGGCCGTGACACGTCCCAAAACATATTTGGGTAACTGGTCTACATCAACAGGAAATACTGTTATCTGATAGGCTAGAACTTGACCGCAACTGGCTTGAGCCATTTTTATATGCTTACATTCCCTTTAACTTAAATTTAGCCACCCAATTTCGGTATTTATGTCATAATTGGGCTTCTGTAAAAGCGATCGAAAAACGGGATTCTCAAAAAGCAAAATATTTTCTTTTAGCAAAAGGATTAATCCATTGGACAACGGCCTTCTGGAAAAAGTTTTTAACGCTGATTGCAAAATTATAGCACTGCATGCCAAAAGAGAACATGTCTCCTCCGCACAAGGAAATATTCCGTCATTCATTGAAGGATTGAAACTCGTTCATGCTTTCTTGGCAAGTGACAACCTCGATTCCAGGGCTATCAGTGTCTTCAGCCTCCCTTCAGCGCACAGCGCAACTGGCCGCCCATTGTTACCCTGGGTTCGAGGTTGGGCAAGTGATGGATTGACCTTGAAATGCTATTTACTAACTATTTAGTTGAAAAAATGTTATCGTAACACAAATATCCTCTCGGTAACGTCAAATCCACGCCTACAAATTCCGGGTACAAAATATGCTTTTAGAAGGTATTAGGCACAATTTCTTAGGCGGGACACTTAAAAGCAGTTCCGCTGGCAGTCCTTCTTTCGCGATATAATCCTCTGCACTCTTGTCGGCAATGCTTGCTTGCTAAGAATTTAAACGTAAACAGATTCTTCGTGTAGATGCAGAGATCTAATTTCTCACAAAGTCCTAGCACTGCATTAATGAAAAGATTTTGCAACCAGGGGAAGTTCCAAAAACCGTGCAGTTCCTATATTACTGGGGGCGCCAAAAAGTATTCAGCTTTGATGGACCATTGAAAATCTTGCATTACGTCTACCTCAGAAGTTGAAATTGTAATTCATAGTGGAAACATTAAAGTAAATGAACGGAGATATAGCGATCTAGTCTAAACATAGCACAAAAGAA
>REGM01000087.1:61309-95250 GCA_004194415.1 Aurelia aurita | reverse complement strand
GGGGCTGGCTTTAACAACGGTGAAAATACTTCTTGAACCTACAACATTTCAAAAAGTTTCAATATCCGTTTTTTGAAAGAAGATCCTACTTCTAAATGGCATTCAACCCTATTGAAAAAAGTATGGAAGAGAATCAACAAATTCGTTGTGAACATAACCATTACGAATTCATAACCATTACGAAATGACATTTCCTTCGCTTGATGTTCCTAGCTTAGCAGGCATCTGTGCAAAATAGTCTGGTGTCCCTTTGAGAACTTTCCTAAAGTAGGGGACTTCAAAAGAAAAACAATTCTGCATACTCAGGAATTTTTTTTCGACACACTCAAATATTCTATCGTCTTAGCTGCAAAACGATACACTCAATCCAGAAATACTATTATCTATTACGAAGTTACTATTCAAATTAAAAAAAGCAAATTATCCTAATCTACAAAAAATAATATGCTGAAAAGCCATCTTGAAAACATGGAATATGGAATACTGGAATTCTATTCCACTCCAGTATTCCACATTCCATGTTTTCAAGACAGCCATTCTGTAAATGGGTCTGTAAATAGATAAGCTAAGATAATTTTCGTTGCATTTTCAAAAATTCGCTAGAATTGTATAAGTAATAGCAAAGATTTCTTCAATTCAACTTCTTTGTTGCTCAATATAAGAATTCTACGAAGTGCACCATGTTTGATACCCTGGGTACCAGACTCTCAAAAACATGTTTGACAACCTTTTTCACAATTTAAAAGCATGTGTCTTTTTCGTGCTATTTTCGTGAAAAATACTCTCTGAATCAATCGGGCTTCGAGTTATAATTTGGATTATTCAATGTGAAACTGCAAGAAGAACATAGAAGGAACAATATAGTGTTAAGCACAAGTCTTCCACCCTTCTAGTATACTGTTATAATATGATGATGTCACAACCTCAACGAATTGAAACAAAAATTCGCTGTATTTTGAAAATCATCAACATTTCAAAAAAGGCAAAGGCAGAACTATAACAAAGTAGGTAACTAACTAGAAGCTTTGTTTTTGCACCTTTTCAAGCAAATCGTGCATTCCAAGTAGGGAACAGTCTGAGACGAATTGTCATATAAATCGGTCGATGTCGCGGCGGCAGCATCATTTCTTCTTGTATTGCGACTAGTAACCCAACCAGTACTTCCACCAGGGGGGTGGCCTGGAAGAAGTTGCCAGAATGTTAGCTTCGCCCGCAAGGGGTTACTGGACCCTTAGACCACGGTGAGGTTTTCTGAGGTCCTTTCAAGCCACTCAATCCAAAGCGAGATGTAATAACCATTACACCAGCTCTTGGAAAGATTTGAAACCTATGCTGGAGAAGCGGCCATTCGGAAAATTGTGCGTGGTTATGGTCGGACAATCGTAATTGTTTGGCACAAGAGGCCTCTCTTTTCGATTTAAACGAGCAAATAGGGTCAAAATTTGATTCCAAATGATAGCTGAACTTCATTCAAAACTAATTGGAAGCTATCTTCATTTAAAACGCGTCATTTCCCACAATCTATGATAACCATAAGTGTGCAGTTTGGGATTTGTGACATCTAAGACCTACTGAGCTAACTAAATAAGATTACTACGAAATTAAACTACAAAATGAAATTAAACGACCTCAGCATGCTATTAAAAATAATGTCGCTAATGTCGAAGTGTGCTACTCTACACATGCTAGCTAAGGTTACGAACAATAGAGTTCTCAATAGACAATGACGCTAAAGATGGCGGCTCCAAAGACTCTATAGTGTTTTGCAGCAAAAAATGCTGTTAAAAAGCTGCCTGATGACCATCTAACGATGTTCACATTTTGGTCTGCCGTTTCTGGTTTCGACTAGCTAGCTTGAATTCGAATCGACCTTGAATTCAAATGCAACAGCTAGTCGAAACGACAGACCAAAATGTTTGTGTCGTTAGGTGGTCGTGGTCGTCAGGGAGCTTTTTAGCAGCATCCTTTGCAGCAAAATACAATGGAGTCTTTGGAGCCGCCATCTTTAGCGTTATTGTCTATTGTAGTACGAACTTCTCACGGCATTGACAAAATAATTCTAAATACTTATAAGTTTGCACCGCAGATGTCTCTCAGCTCATCGGTCTTGACAAAGTTCAAAAACTCAACTCAGCTAGATAAAACTCCACTCTACCCACAACGATATAACAATATGCTGGTGTGTTTTAGTTTTAAATTGTATATTATTCCTATACATCTTTTAAACTAAAGACCGCCATAAGGGAATGTTATCATCGATTTTAGTATCAGGCAAACACGATTTCAGACTTCAGATTTAGTCTTCTCTCATGTATAACGTAATCCATGAACCCATTTAATCCTGTCATTCGAAGATATTGTGAGTAAGCGAAGTTTCTTCAGTCTATTATATTTCTAGATTTCCAAGTAACATTTGAAGGACGAATATCTAACGAAACTACTTTGCGTCCATCGTAATTTCTAGTGCGAAAACATTAGTGGAGTTGCTAGACTTGCCCTAAGCCTATTTCATGAAGTCCGTCTGACCGATCCCTTTCCCATCGTTCCTGGATCCGCCATTCCAACATTCCGTAGCGATTAGCGGATCCGGGAACTATGGGAAAGGGATCGGTCAGACGGACTTCATGAAATAGACTTGGGGCAAGTCTATGGAGTTGCTGAATATAGATAATTCACCATTTCCAAAAGAAACGTTTGAAGATAAGTTGAAAATGGTCTTAATCTTGTTTGAATAGATCTTTTAGCTATTCTACAAAAGAGTCTGGATCGAACGATATTCCTGTACATTTTGTAGAATTTTCGAATGTGCACAACAATGATACGCCACTCAATCGAACCTTTCGTATAAAAGTGTATAAAAATATCGCTCGATCCAGACTCTTTTGTAGAATAGCTAAAAGGTCTGTTTCTAAGTTTCAGTATGTTCTTGCATGGGAAAACCAGATTCTGGATTCGAAAATTTCTTTCGGGATCGTCCTAATTGATCAGTTGTTTTTTAGCTACGGAAAGTAATTTTATCTGATAATCGGATAGTGCAGTTTTGGAAATTTGGCTGTTCAGCGAGGAACAGCCGAATAGCAGCTAAAACGATCCAATTTTTCTGGATATTTAACCGAAACATTCGGCACTTATATTTCGGTTTATACTCCGCAAAATATTTTATCATCCAAGTGCCGGTATTTAAACTGTTTTATTGGCTATTTTCCCGCAACTTGCGGCTATTTAAGAGATTTCATTTTGCCGAAATTTAACCGATCACTTCGGGCGGTCCCTTAAGCAACTAAAGAGTAATGTCATACATGTGTATTAAGCGAGATAATATATATGATAAGTAATAAAGCAAGAATATAAAAGTACATGAAAAATGAGCGCAATTCTAATAATTTTTTTGTACTAGAAATAAATTGGAAACGAAGAAGCTCATACCTGGAAGTTAATATTCGAATAATTCTTTTATCTTCGCTATTAGTGTTGTGGTATAAAGGAATGCTTGTTTGATTCACTCCATCTATTTTTTGAGCTGATCGGAATTATGTGTAGGAATCTGAAAAGGAAATATATTGAAAATTTGTGCCAGGCGTCAGGCGAGTAAAAAAACTTGCATTTTTGAAAAATCATCAAAATTTGATAACATCGCCGATCATGAATATGTCTTGATGCGCATTTGTGCCAAGGACCAAATTTATTTTAGAATGTTGCAACGTCTTAAAATGACTCTTAATTTATCGGAATTTGTGCTTTAAAAGCTACCTGGTATGGATGGGGAAAACATGAGAATTATATACGATTTATCATGACCAGTCGAAAGTGGGAAGTTTTTTCTGGCACATCCGGCATCGGCATTTGAAGATCTTGGCTACATAACAAAGCATCTCTCAAAATAAATGTTAAAAAATGATATAATCTCAGTTACTCGTGTCTTTTCTGCCCATTTTATTATTCGCCTCGTATTCACAGCTTCGAATTTAGGCCCTCCTCCGGTTGCACGCGTTAGACGGCTACAACAACAACAGCTTAAGATGTGAACATTATCCACGCATACTATGTCGCGTGAGCTTACCGCATAAATTACTACAATGTTACAGTATTTCATTTGCTAAATTTTATTTTCTCACAGGGTACATGATCACGTAACAACATTACTGTCGCATGAAATTTTTCGACTGTGCCTTACCTTTATGCGTTGGCACTTTCTCCACTGTGCATCATTACGCTGTCACCTGTTCCTTTTGCTCCAACGGTATATTCGACACCCGAGGACTTGCTGCAAAGAAATAAGAAAAATTAGGCCTTCAGTTCATGGAAAACGTAGAGAGAAAGGAGGTAACTCTGGACAATCCTGGTTCCTGCATTGTGTCAAATTATGAAGCATTTTGAAAGGACAAAATGTTCTCAGGAGACGCAATCAACAAAGCTATCTTCCAACGTTCTTTACCATTCGAATATTTTTTGGCCCAATATTGTAACTAAACATAGACCAACGTAATTTTATGGGAGCTTACGGTTAATTTGAAATTGGTACTAAAAGGGAGCGGACATACAAAGACTACCTCTCTATTATGTCAAACCGCACATCATAACAAATTTGGCACATTCCCAGATCATTCTCCTAAATTTAACAATAATTTTTCCCTTAAACTTCCCCGAAAAATATTTTAATAAACTTGACTCCCACCGAGAAACACAGAGGAAAGAATCATTTTTCTTTGCCTGCAACAAAAGGAAACGTGACCATGAAAGACCTTTGCAACCCACATGCGCATAACAAGTGAAATGTGGTTCAAATAACAGCCTTAATGCAGATTAAAAATAGACAATCCTATCATTAGATATGTCTCACAAGTTTTAAAATTCTTTGACAAATAAAATTTCAGCTGGAGGAATGCTTTTAAAAACAATATACGAAATCAAATAAAGTCTAACGTTATTTACTGTTGTTGAACCTGCATTATCTCGCTCAGTGTAATTTAATGAGTATTTATACTGTTTCAAACTGGCAGGATGTTTGATCAATTTAACTCCATGGGGCTACACGTGGCTTTTATTTCCATTCAAATCAACATTTTTTTAGTAATATATCTTACGACCGTTGTATGCGTTCCCATTAACCCATCCTTTTAGCTCAATTTCCGATACCCCTAAGCTTAACAAATAAATTTACGACATAGCTGAGTGTTGGCAAATCAAATTAGTCTAGGAAGCGGCTGGCACAGACAATATGGGCCATTGGTGGACAATGTGCGGCATTTGTAGACAATGTGTGCCAAAGGACCAGGTATCATTTTTGGTACTCAGCTGGAACTTCCTTCCGACAAAATTATGGTCGGCGGCCTGTCTGTATGACACATGTCATTTTCTAAAACCTTTGGGATGGTGCTAGCAAGCAATTTTCACATGCGTTATTCTAAAACAAGTTCAGGGTTTTTGAAGGTGATGTGTGGACATACTGCACCGATCAATAGAGATGCTAGACCGTCAGAGTATCATCACACTCCATAAAACTCTCCATTAGCTAGTTAAAGACCTATTGCTAACCAGGATCCTTTGCGCGCCAAATGAAAAGCAAAACAAATAGAACACAATATCACTGAAATAGAGCCTTGGTCAGAAACGACTTTCATATCATATGAAAGTCGACTTTGGGGCCGCAAAGGATCATGGTTAGCTTTGGGTCTTTAAGAAGAAAAGTTCCAGTTGAAGCACAAGAGCACGGAAGCTGTTCTTTCATAAATCATAATGAATGCACGTTCCACATGTTCTTGGGTTATCCTTCATTTGATAAAGATAAGCGCAGGGTTTTGTAATTATATCACTTTTGTGTGGAAGTGTTTCCGTTTGGTATCAGTAATCAATTTAACAGTCCGCATGATATTATGGAATAAAAATGTATCTATCTCAAGACCTTGACAAATTTGACCAAAACAAAAGTTAGGTTTTCTGGATTATGTATTGGAGAATACCTTCACAAAATAGGTTTAACGTTTGGTAGCAAACAATGGAGATGAGTAATTGCTTCTAAGATTTGAAGTCCCGTCCATTTCTCAAATACCCCGAAGCAGAAGCCCGCTTTACATTGGGGGGGGGGGCAAAACTGCGAACAAGACTGGTCTTTATGGGATATAACTGCTGAACAAAAAATGGCAACTTTTAGAGCAAACAAAAAACGTGACGATGTTACGGATCTTGGAATTTTCATTATGGGCGTTTGTTTCAAAGACCAAATGAAATCACATCGCCTAAGCCATTTTATGAAAATGCACCATCTCAGAATCCTTCAAAACAGGCCTAAAATTCTTGACCTTCTGTTATTTGAGTATCGCATAATTAAGCTCCGCCTCTAATGCTGTGCAGATAACTAGCCTGCACTGTTAGCACTATTAACTGAAACATTTGGGACTATATTTTGGTGTTTGTATTCTGGTTTTATCATCTTGAAGCTACAATGCTAGCAAACTCGATCAAACGTTTTAAGCTTTCCTGAAGGATAACTGAGATGAAATACGCATTTCCATAAAAACTCGGGGGACGACTGCACTTTAGCGGACCAGCTTTATGTCATATCTCTCGGGAATGTATTTGATCAAATACCCTACTAACCCTAACTAAGCCCTACCTTGCCCTAACTAACCCTAACTTACCCTAACTAAACCTAACCTACCCTAACTAACCCTAAATTACCCTAAAAACCTCTTTTCCAATACCTAGCCATGACCCTAACCCTGGCTATCATCGAGGGCCTGCCCTAACCCTTACCCCATGACACATTAGTTGCCGATATTGAAAGCTGGTCCGCTAAAGTGCATACTAGCCAAACTCGGTAACTTGAAAAAGAAAACGTCGATTTTTATCAACTAAATTTTAGCAAAAAAGTTAGTTTGCATTTTAGGCACAACGCGAAAATTATTCCGACAACTATACTTAGAAATATACAGGCCCATAAACGTACGAATGTTTATCTGACTCAGTTGGTATGATGAAATGCAATGTGTTACGTACAGCCTACTATCGCAGACTCTTAACAAAGGAAGGGCGAATGAGAGAAGCTACAACAGAGAGGAAAGGTAGACATAAGCGTACGAGGCGGGGGTGCTGGGGGGGCGGCAGCCCCCCCAACATTCGACAAATTTAAAAAAATCTGCCTATTTCGGGCAATAATCCGCCGTAAGTCGGGCAAAAAATTTCGTTAACAATAGACTTTTCATCAGGCAGCCCCCCTAGATTTTTTCTTCCCGTACGCTTATGAAGGTAGAGGTTATTATCAGTGTTTGAAGGCTGACAGATTGCAAGAGTTTGAAAAGACGAGCATCGCAGAATTCAGCAATGCGATTATTCAAAGAAAGGTTGTGAAATTAAAGTGCGTTTAGGGATGGAAACTTTGGATGGAGGCCGGTAAAAACCAAAGTTGTGGTTTCATAAAATGAGCATCATTGACCTCCTTAAATTAGCTATTTGAAGCAATTTAATAGGTAGAAATAAGTATCATGATAATACCTAGCAAACAGAATAACTGCGAGAAACGGCGTGCAACTCTAAAGCAGCCTTTCGTGCGATAAGATGAAATCTCTGTTCCTACATGAACTCAATTCGGAAGAACAACAAAAAGTTATAAAATAGCAACTGTAAGATTACGATCACAACATTTCACTGTGAAAACTCTGTCGGTAGTATCAAAGAATCTGCGGGGTGAGCTGGGAACCCCATCGGAACGGAAAGGATATTTTTATTACACGAAGAGGAATATCTCAACATTAACATCATGATCATAACAATAAACAAAGGATTGAGATGAAAATATATGATTAAATGTTGATCCGATTTAATCCGATACATAAACGTGATATAAAATTGAATCCTAGGTCATTTCGTTTCTAGTACTTAGGAATATTAATTTAATGAATCCAATACGATTCTGCTAGGTCATCTCCAAAGCTGGATTATGTCATTACACCTAAATCTCAATTTGAAACTTGTTGTTCTTGAGGTTTAATTCTCCTTTAGAAGAAAAACATTTTTTGAAATGATTTTAAAAAACAGATGAGCTTAAATTGTTATTTGTCTCCACGAGTGTGACCCAGCCTGCCTTCTTAAAGTAATATACGAGTTTCTAAAGGCAATGAAAGCAAATGAAAACTGAGCTAAGTTGAGAGGTTGATGTACCAATTTTTGAGACGTTTGAATTTTTTTTTGAAAAATATTTTGCATAGATATTCTGTGTTTGTGCAATTGTTTCAAAGATCAAATTGATTTTAGAGATGCTAACTGTTTTATTCCTTAAATATTCCTTGGAGTAAACTATTACCAAATAATAGCATGGGAAAATAAAAGTTTTCAGCTTTTCTCTGTGCAGTATTCAACCAGGTTAAAATCTAGCATTACGCTAAAACTGATCTAAAACTATTGCTTGCAACTCCATAATATGCTTCAAAGCCTGGTTTCTTATGAAAACAAAAATCGCCTCGAATTCAAGATATCGAAGAAATATCTCTAAACTCAATTCGGTCATTGATGCAATTTGAAAAAAGAAGATTTTTGAATCAGTAGTAGCTAAAACTATACTGGGTGTCCCAAAGAATTGTGCCCCGTTTGTGCGGCTGCTGTGGAGGAGCTGTGGCTTTAATTGTCTCGTTTTCGATAAAGTTGCACAGGATAGGATTCAGCTTAGAGTTTGAGACCTTGTTTGAGCAAATTTGACAAGTATTGCTGACTTACACGTATTTCTTTTACAAGAAACTAAGAATTTGAGCCAGTACTGACAGTTTCGTAAAATTATCAGATTTTCAGTATTCAGAGTTTCTTACGAGTTTCTTACGACTTCCATATCAATCTTCATGTTTACTTCATGTGACCTCGTGAATATTTCAAAACGAAGTTTTTTGAAGCCTTTCCGATGTTTAGACATTATTCAGGTGCCTTTCGAGTAATATGATAGAGGAAACGAGTGAAAATAAAGTAAATATATGCTAAGGATTTGTTTTATTAAAAAAAAATAGTTTCTTAAGTTATATTTTCCCAGTACTGGAGTTTCTTAACTTTTTGGCGATCTGAGAGTTGAGTTTCTCATGGGCGGTTTCTTCTTCAAAACCAGCAGCAATGTCACCAGCAATGTCAAAATCAAGTAATATTTTGTGAACTTGTCATTAGATTAACTAAAATGCTTGAAGGATATGGAACACCCGGTAAATATACAAAAGCGAAATAAACCAAAACTAAAAATAAGAAAATAATTGCTTACTCGGCTGGTAATAGTGGTGATGTTTCTTTTTCTCTATGCTCTGGTTAGGAAAGACAAACAAATATGAGGTAATATGTGATTGTTGTTATAATAATGTTATGATTACAAAAATCCAAACGAAAAAATCCAAAGCTTACTTTACAATAATTATAAATTTACTCATTATTATATACAATAGAAGGAAAGAGTTAACTAGAATTTATATACATCTAAAAATTATTTACAATTTTACAACTTCGGTTGTTGCTACAGTCTGATGGCTGATTGCTTTTAAAGTCAACGACCTGAGCTATACGGTGCGCTCTATAAACAGGACAAAGAAAAACGTAAACACGTCATTGTTTTCTCTGGCTGGCTTTCTTTGGGCACACGTCGGATTATCAAATGCAATAGGCTATTTATAAACCTATGAGATCTCATCTTTTAATTCACGTTATTCAGTTTGAAGCAGGGGTCATCCTAAGGAAAATTTAGAACTGCCTATTTTGCATCGATAAGAATAAGGCGTGTCCAAAGTTGTTTTTAGTCTTCCCCCAAACCACCCTTCATAGAAATTATAAAATGAATTTGAAGAAGCCCACTCGATAATAAGAGCAAAACTCTGTGCAAATGCAAGCGAAGCGAGCAGACATTTTTTGTATCTATTACTCAGATTAGCTTAAAATGGGTGTCATCAAAATCTGCAAGAAGTTTCCATTACTTTACTTGTATTGCAGTCTCTTTGCCTTGCTTCAATTTTTCAACGGATTTGGTAGAGCTATTGCACTGTTTGAAATGCCTTTAAAAATGTATTCTTCGCATCTAGAAACGCAGACTTTGTTTATTATACGAAATTATCCAAAACGATTGAGATATCAGCTTTCTTGATAATTTAGGAATATTCTTTTTGGAAATTGTCCCCGAGGATAGCTGACTTTTTAGTAGAATATCCCAAAAAGTTAGATTTTAGAACTGCCCATTTTGTCATTTAGAACTGCCCATAAATGAGTTAGAACTGCCCATTCTGGAAATGGACGGCCTTAGGATGACCCTTGGTTTAAAGTTACAGCTAACAGTGGTTCGTTGATATTATATAAATTTATTTGAAGGTTTCTTACTCACTGAGTCAAATATAACACTTGAACGCTTGCTGCAACGTACAGTTGTGAATTCCTCATCGATTTCCATGAACACACAAGACAGGGCAAATTTAGCTACTAAAGTTTAAACTATTAAAATCTGTCACGCTATTTAAAGTGATACTGCTTGCCCGGCACTAGCGCTTTTATTTGCATATACATATACACAATGCTTATAGCCATCAAGTTTATTTCTTGCCCCTTATCTCTGACAAAAATCTCGACAAAAATTGCACCCCTTGCTCAGACTAATATTTGAAAAAATACGGCGAAATAATTCTGCGGATAATTTTGATCTGATTAAGCTTCGAAGAAAATTGAAAGCATCGTAGCTTCTAAACTAATAGAGGAAAACTAGTTGAACTTTTCAAGAGGACCTTAGTTTTGAAAATCTATAATATGTTTCTAAGCAAAAGTCTGTCCCTTTCTGGATTAAGATTTAGCAATATTATGATGACGCCACAGTCTCTACAGAAATTTTCAAAATCGCTCGCGGTAGAATAACGGTAAATTGCCCAAAGTTCCTTTCGAGTCAATTTTTTTTTCAAAGGAATGGGTGTTAACTACTTACATAACTAATTTTTTATTAAGCCAATTGAGAATTGAAGGCTATGCTCGAGGTAGAGCTATACTAACTGTGTTCTATTTTAGCACTGACCACTAAGAATGCTCATTTTTCATCCCACCCAGCATAAAATCTACAGTTTTGTATCGATTTCAGTCTCTCCATTATCACTGTCGTTTTTATCAGTCTCTAATTCAGTGTTTACGTTATCTAAATTTTCAGTAGTGTCCGTTGTCTTATTGTCTATAATATCAGTTCTAACGATGTCCTCTGTCGATTCTTTATCAGCAACATCAACATCATGAGCAGTTCGGACGTCATCCTCACAGGCCACTTGTTTGGCTCGCAATATTGGAGTCTGTGATTCCGACGAGATATCATCATCACCGACGATCCTTGAGTCGGGACGTGCAGCAACATCTCCGATTATCGTTTCTCCAGTTATCGTTTTTGCTGTGTCAGATGGCACCTCGGGCTTAATTTCGTTTCCAATGTCAACAATTGTTGTTTCATCACCAACTGACTGCGATTTCTCCGATTGTCGTTTGGACTGAGTACCACCAATTTGTCCACCTGTAAGGTCCAATTTCGTTGGACTCATCTCTTTATCATGGATTATTGCCTGCGAATTGTAGGATGTACCATCTACTTCACCCAATCTTTCATTGGTAGAACTTGCTTGCAGAGTTTTATCCACATCTGTTGCTTCATCGGCCGCTGTCTGCAGGCTGTCAGCCGTCGAGTCCAGCGCATTTCCTATGTCGACGACCGCTGTTTCCCTAACTGCCCTTGCATCAGTTACTACAGCATCAGGACCACTTGTTTCTCCTGGTCTCTTCCCACCCATTACCACTTCATCAGCGACTGTTAGTACGCTCTCCTCAGATTTCTCTTGCATGTTTCCTGATTTGTCATCCGTTCCTTTTACGGTATTTAAGTCAATCGGGATTGACGTTTCGTCATGTCTGTCAGCGTTAGCACTACTGTCACGTGAGCTAGTATGTTTGTCAGTCATTTCTATTGGTCCTTTTTCTAAAATCAACATCAAGAATAAAATAAATATTCCTCGTGACTTTTAGTTGGTTACAGCAGGGAAGAAAAAATGTGATTGACTGATAGAGAGTTTTTTATTGTTATTATCGTTCGTCATGATTTTCGTCTTTTTAAACCATGTACTAGATGTTAAACCATGTAATTTGAAAAACAATGATAAAATCCTAAAAAATGTTTAAGCAACAGAAACAATTTTTGAAAAGTCCTCTAATCTGTCACATCTAATCGAGTTATCAGTTTTTTCCACTCAGATCAAAGATTGAGAACTTAAGATGCTCTGAACTAGTCACTAGAAAGGCCTTCGGTTAACGTTTCTGCCAGGGATAATGAAAACGAGGCNATTTTTGGGACACCCGGTACATCTAAAAATTATTTACAATTTTACAACTTCAGTTGCTGCTACAGTCTGATGGCTGATTGCTTTTAAAGTGAACGACCTGAGCTACACGGGGCTCTATAAACAGGACAGAGAAAAACGTAAACACGTCATTGTTTTCTCTGGCTGGCTTTCTTTGGGCACACGTCGGATTATCAAATGCAATAGGCTATTTATAAACCTATGAGATCTCATCTTTTAATTCACGTTATTCAGTTTGAAGGTACGGCTAACAGTAGTTTTTTTATATTATATAAATATATTTGAAGGTTTATTACTCACTGAGTCAAATATAGCACATGGACGCTTGCTACAACGTACATTCGTGAATTCCTCATCGATTTCCATGAACATACATAGCAGGGCAAATTTAGCTACTAAAGTTTGAACCATTAAAATCTGTCACGCCATTTAAAGTGATACTGTATGCCTGGCATGTGCATATGTACACCAGATTGATTGTAAGCGGGTTCAGTCTATGTGGCATTAGCATAAGTTTTAATTTTTTTTAAATTCATTATGTAACTGGTCCTTGCCCTTTTCCGTCAACGCGAAACAATTGTTGTTTTATGAAAGAGAGGAGAGGTTCATGTAAAGCTTCGAAGAAGATCAAAAGCATCGTAGCTTCTAAATTAATACAGGAAAACTAATAGAACTTTTCAAGAGAACCTTAGTTTTGGAGTTCTATAATATGTTTCTAAGCAATTAAGATCTGGATTAAGATTTAGCAGTATGATGACGCCACAGTCTCTTAAGAAATTATCAAAATCGCTCGTGGTAGAATAACGGTAAATTACCCAAAGTTCCTTTCAAGTCATTTTTCAAAGGAATGGGTGTTAACTATTTACATAACTAATTTTTGATTATGACAATTAAGAATTGAAGGCTATGCTCGAGGTAGAGCTATACTAACTGTGTCCTATTTCAGCACTCACCACTAAGAATGTTCATTTTTCATCCCACCCAGCATAAAATCTACAGTTTTGTATCGATTTCAGTCTCTCCATTATCACTGTCGTTTTTATCAGTCTCTAAGTCAGTGTTTACGTTATCTAAATTTTCAGTATTGTCCGTTGTCTTATTGTCTATAATATCGGTTCTAATAATGTCCTTAACAGTGTCCTCTTTTGATTCTTCATCAGCAACATCAACAACAAGAGCAGTTCGGACGTCCTCCTCACAGGCCACTTGTTTGGCTCGCAATCTTGGAGTCTGTGATTCCGACGAGATATCATCATCACCGACGATCCTTGAGTCGGGACGTGCAGCAACATCTCCTATTATCGTTTCTCCAGTTATCGTTTTCGCTGTGTCAGTTGGCACATCGGGCTTAATTTCGTTTCCAATGTCAACAATTGTTGTTTCATCACCAATTGACAGCGATTTCTCCGATTGTCGTTTGGCCTGAGTACCACCATTTTGTCCACCTGTAAGGTCCGATTTCGTTGGACTCATCTCTTTATCATTGATTATTGCTTTCGAATTGTAGGATGTACCATCTACCTCACCCAATCTTTCATTGGCAGAACTTGCTTGCAGAGTTTTATCCCCATCTGTTGCTTCATCACCCGCTGTCTGCAGGCTGTCAGCCGTCGAGTCCAGCGCATTTGCTATGTTGACGACCGCTGTTTCCTTAGTTGCCCTAGCATCAGATACCACTGCATCAGGACCACTTGTTTCTCCCGGTCTCTTCCCACCCATTACCACTTCATCAGCAACTGCTGGTACGCTCTCCTCAGTTTTTCCTTGCATGTTTCCTGATTTGTCATCCGTTCCTTTTACGGTATTTTCAGCATTAATGTCACGTCCATCAGTCAAGTCAATCGGGATTGACGTTTCGTCATGTCTGTCAGCGTTAGCACTACTGTCACGTGAGGTAGTATGTTTGTCAGTCATTTCTATTGGTCCTTTTTCTAAAATCAACATCAAGAATAAAATAAATATTCCTCGTGACTTTTAGTTGGTTACAGCAGGGAAGAAAAAATGTGATTGAGTGATAGAGAGTTTTTTATTGTTATTATCGTTCGTCATGATTTTCGTCTTTTTAAACCATGTACTAGATGTTAAACCATGTAATTTGAAAAACAATGATAAAATCCCAAAAAATGTTTAAGCAACAGAAACAATTTTTGAAAAGTCCTCTAATCTGTCACATCTAATCGAGTTATCAGTTTTTTCCACTCAGATCAAAGATTGAGAACTTAAGATGCTCTGAACTAGTCACTAGAAAGGCCTTCGGCTAACGTTTCTGCCAGGGATAATGAAAACGAGGGATTATGTCATCAAAGAATTCGAAATTATAAAGACGAAGGCTGGATCAGACGATTACGGAAAAGATGGCGTCGAGGGAAATTTGACCAAGTACATTTGACGAACTTCTATATGATCACTGTTGATTCAATTATAGGGCACAACACATCTTGGTCAAATGCCCCTCGATGCCATCTTTTCCGTAATCGTCTAATGCACTTACCTGTAAGAGGAACTGTGATGTCAGACAAGGGAAAGGCAAAAAGATGAACAGGTGTCAAATTTATGAAAATGATGAAATAAATGGTTGCTACACTATTCTTTCGAATGAATGGCTTGAAAGGAACCTTATGTTCCCTNAAGTCAATCGGGATTGACGTTTCGTCATGTCTGTCAGCGTTAGCACTACTGTCACGTGAGGTAGTATGTTTGTCAGTCATTTCTATTGGTCCTTTTTCTAAAATCAACATCAAGAATAAAATAAATATTCCTCGTGACTTTTAGTTGGTTACAGCAGGGAAGAAAAAATGTGATTGAGTGATAGAGAGTTTTTTATTGTTATTATCGTTCGTCATGATTTTCGTCTTTTTAAACCATGTACTAGATGTTAAACCATGTAATTTGAAAAACAATGATAAAATCCCAAAAAATGTTTAAGCAACAGAAACAATTTTTGAAAAGTCCTCTAATCTGTCACATCTAATCGAGTTATCAGTTTTTTCCACTCAGATCAAAGATTGAGAACTTAAGATGCTCTGAACTAGTCACTAGAAAGGCCTTCGGCTAACGTTTCTGCCAGGGATAATGAAAACGAGGGATTATGTCATCAAAGAATTCGAAATTATAAAGACGAAGGCTGGATCAGACGATTACGGAAAAGATGGCGTCGAGGGAAATTTGACCAAGTACATTTGACGAACTTCTATATGATCACTGTTGATTCAATTATAGGGCACAACACATCTTGGTCAAATGCCCCTCGATGCCATCTTTTCCGTAATCGTCTAATGCACTTACCTGTAAGAGGAACTGTGATGTCAGACAAGGGAAAGGCAAAAAGATGAATAGGTGTCAAATTTATGAAAATGTTGAAATAAATGGTTGCTACACTATTCTTTCGAATGAATGGCTTGAAAGGAACCTTATCCTTATGTTCCCTACTATAATTTTACCGTTGGAATGTTTTATTTGTTGATTATCTTCAAAATTACAGCGTTTTTTCGTTTCATGAAAAGAATCCCACATAAAGCTTCCAATAAAATTAAAGCAGCTTCTAACTTAACAGAGAAAAACTAGTAGGATTTCGAAAAAATCACAGTATCCGAAGGCGAGCCTTCCATGTTTACGATTTAGATTTTTGGTGACGTCACAATGTCAACACTAACTGAAATGCAAAAAGAGCTTTAATTTTGAAAATAGTACAGATATACCGGGTGAGTCAGAAAAAACGTGGGGCATTTAGCAAGCAATATCGTGAAAAACAAGTCAAATCGGGAGTGTTGAAGTTTTATATTGCAGAAGAAAGGTAGAATTAGTTATAGAAATTTATTTTGTTAAAATTGATTATTTCTTTCCTTATTTATTTGCGAGTTTGTGATATAGCCATTTTGGTGAAAAATATCGCTAGTAAAAGAACTTTCAGCTTGCTAACCATGACAATTTGAAGGACTAGTCCCCAAGGGATACAACATAAGTAACATTAGTTTTTCCTTTTGTGCTGTAACACAATGCATGCGTTATTTCAATTTTGTGATAGAGAAACAATATGTTTGTCATGGTTTAGAAGGTCACGAGTGCATGAATATGAATCTAATTGAAGGCATATTTTAGCAATCTTGCGAAGCACAATTTTACTAAAATCGCTCGTAATTCTGGAACGGAAAGACCGATTTCGACCAAACAAATTTTCATATCTAAGCTAGCTTTTCTTCTATGCAATGAACTTTAAAGAAACGAATTTGCAAATTAAACTGCATCAATAAAAATTGGTAAATACCCCACGTTTTTTCTGACTCACCCGGTATAAGAGTTCACGGTAGAAGAATAGTAAATGATCTAAAGTTGCTTTGAACCATTCATTTGAGAGAAAAGGTTGATAATAGTCGTTTACACCATTACTTTAAAAGATTTGACCCCTGTGCTGAAACAAGGGAAAAAAATGATCGGATATAAATAAATACCTTTGGATCTTTTACTGCCTTTAGCTGGCTTGAATTTCTCATAGACAACAATGATCACCGCTAACACTATAGCTTCAATAACGATACCGATGAATGGCCATAGTGCACCAAGAGGATCTACGAAGAAGTAGGGTATATTTTAGAGCAGGACGAAAGAAATGGGCGAAAAATTGACACAATCAATGAGGTTTGAAAATGGTTAACTGGAATTATCAATCATTAGATGAAAAAGTCTCATCAAATTGAAAATGGTTAACTGAATTGTCATTTGTGTCAACATCTGCTGGGCTGGTCCTAATCATGATTTTCGTCGCATTTCTTCTTATCAAATCTATTAGTAAGCTGCGCTTCCCGAATGATGTTCCTATTCAAACCTAGTGATATTAGCTAACTTGTTTTGTTTGAAGATAAGTTGAAATATCAAACCTTAAACTCAGTTATTAATTTAAAGAATAAATAATATTTCTTACAGTAAATTGCAAACATCTAAAACAAAGTGTCGGATGCAAAGCGCTAGAATTGAGTGAACTGGAACCCAAACACATGGATCTAAAACGGTGGACACTAAATGCCATAACCTATTTGGTGTTGTTGTTGTATGTCATAAGGTAAGGGTTAGGGTTAGTTTCAAGGTTAGCATTAGTTTCAGAAAAGCGTTTTTTATGGTTAATTAGGGTAAGTTAGAGTTAGTTAGGGTTCCTAACTTACCCTAGCTTACCCTAACTAACCGTAACTTACCCTAACTAACCCTAAAACGCTTTTCTGAAACTAACCCTAACCCTTACCGTATGACATACAACAACAGCACCAAATAGGTTATGGCATTAAGTGTCCACCATGTAAAACATCAACTAGCAAAATCCAGGTTTTGTCTTGAAAATTTGGATGTGTGCAAAATTAAATATAACGACCAGTGAAGTGTGTGTAAAGAAATGATTGAAATTCTTTCAGATGCAAAGGATTGCGATAAAAAGTTCCCCTGTGTCATCTTTAGCGCAATCGTCTACCAAAGGCCTATTTTAGGAATCTTGACAACACGTTTTTAATAAAATCGCCTGTAACTATATGACACGCAAATAGCAATTTCATCCAAATAAATGTTCATATTTAAGTTAGCCTATGCTTTTGTTGTGATTTTCGGCTATTTTTCTCAGCATTGATACATAGGTTAAATCAAATTTAATAAAATTCCTTAACATCGAAATGCGTGAAAAAGGATATAAAACCCTCGATCAAAAATACAAAGAATCTCCTCATTCAGCAATACCCACATCTTACTCTTAATTAAAAGCTAATACTTGATAAGATCATATTCGTTGCTGCTTCTATAAAGATTTGATTCTTAGCTCTTGAGGGAGATGAGATGTGTTTGAGTGACGAGATTCTTTCTGATTTGATCGAGGCTCTTTTAACGCATTTCAAAGGACCAGATTTTTTGTAAATTCAAGTTTACCTACATTTCAAATGTACAGAAAAATAGAAGAAATCGCAGAAAATACCTTAGACTTCTGGTAATACGCCAATATATCAAATCTTGAAATCCCAAACCCTAATCCTGACCCTAAACTGAACGCTAACCCTAACCCTAATTTATTTCAATGTTAACCCTAACTCGAACCCTACTTTATTTCAAGGTTTTGATATATTGGCGTACTCCCCTGCTCTCAACGAAAGCTTGATCCATTCCAAATTATCAAATATTCTCCGTATAACAAATTTTCAAACATGTGAAGTTCTTTTTGGCACACCTGATATAACATACCCCTGACTCGCAATGTGAATTCCGCCATTTTGGATGATATTGGGTTTGATACAATACAGTAATAAACAGCTCTGTCTTTATATTGAACATTCTTGATCACAAAAACACCATTTGCGGTTGTTCCATCATTCGCAAAGTTGTACCGAATGTCACTTGCAGCTACAAAGAAGATACATAATGAACAGAAATCAGAATCACAAAATTAGTTATTGTTTATCCTGCGATTCACATGCAAGTTAATTTTCTTACCTTCGTTTTGTCATTTGTATCACTCGCTTTTATCAGATTAATGTTTTTTGCGCTTATCGCTGATATTTGTTCGTTCTATTGTAGTTTAAACTTATAGTTGTTTTGTACTTAGGTTAGAGGCCTTCTTGGCCTAGATATCTTTTTCATAAAAAAAATAATAAGTTGCTCTGAAACCTGTATTGTTTTCAAAATGCGTACCGAGTGACCCAAAAAAAATTCCCGAGCGAGATCACATTTAGCTTCTTGAAATCAAAAGCTATTGTCACATGCTTTGTATTGATCAAGCAACATATCAGAAGGTAGCTGGGCTTTCAATCTAAATGCTGGTAGATACCTTTTTCTGATAAAGTTTGGTCTCAGTAAGCAAGACGCGATAGAGCTAGTGAAGTTTTTTTTGGGTCACCCGGTAAGCCCCGGTCAAACGCATCCAACATTTCGTCCAACATTTGTTTTCAGCATGTTGGATGAAATGTTGGATGCGTTTGACCACCCATGTTGGGTCATCCAACATTTGCAGAGTGATGTTGGATGAAGTTTGATCGAGATCAAAAACAAATTTTGTTTTCAAATGTTGGATGGAATGTTGGATGCGTTTGACCGCTTCATCCAACATTTCACCCAACATTTCATTTGTGGGCATGCGCAGAACGTTCTAAAAAGTTGATATTCTGTCATTTGACCGCCATTTTCAATCATTTTCAACATGTTGCTTTCGAAGTCAGCCACTCTAATTTTTATTTTGCATTACGCGTCTTTTTTATCATTTGTATACATGTCGCTGCGCAGGCGAATAACGATCATGGATTTTACTAGAAATGTTGGATGTAATGTTGGATGAAATGTTGGATGCGTTTGACCACCCCTCTTGCAAACATCGATGAACTTTTAATTTTTTTGGAAGTAAATGTTGGATGAAATGTTGGATGCGTTTGGCCAAGGCTTAAGAAAGATCTTTGGGCAAGTCTAAAAACATCTCATTGAAAGACTTGTCTAAAAGATATATCGGGTGTATCAAAGGGTTTCATGTATGCGACCGGTGGCTCGATTTGTGTCGATGGTTTGCTCAATTAGTTAATTAATGTCATCAAAACTTCACTAGCAAAGCTCTGGGTGTGCAATAAAGCAATTTTGATCTGTGATTTTTTGGGTTATTTAGCGTCGCCTAATAAATTTGGAAGAATAGTTTTATTGGAAGCACAAGAATTCATCAAAACAATAGGCAAGGGTATGCAAATTTGACTGAAACTTACGTCTACGTTCTTTGAACTAAGTAAGGATTTCTGCGTACCTGTGATAACTTGGCCCCCTTTCTTCCAAGTAACAGATGCAGCAGGAGAAGAGTGCACTCCACAAACCATTTTTGCTTCTTTTCCCTTGTAAACCTTCAACTTTTGTTTTGGTTGCATACCTTTCTTGAAATGAACCGGAACTATAGACAAAAAAGAGATATCTTGTTAGTACAAATTTCTACAAAATCCTACAGAATGATCAATTCGTCCAAATCCTTTTTAACTTACCGTAAAAGCTCCACTAAGCCCCCCAGGGGCTTATTTAATTTTGGAGGTTCAAAGAGAAGGGGGCTTATTCATACAGTCAAATAACAAGGCTATAAATGATAGCTTCTTTAGTTTTTTACCTCATATTCCTCAGAATCAACAAACAACTTTGCGAGTAAAATATACAAATTCAACGCATTCAAACCATATGAAAATTAGCATTTTAAATTGGTTTAGCAAAATAATAGGGAACTTTTGGTGACCTCTTGCATTGGATACAAGAGGGGGACCAAATAGAGAGGGGGGCCATTTAAAAGTTTGGCTTTGAAGGGAGGGGTGTATTAGAGACGGGGCATAATAGAGAGTGGACATAATAGAGAGAGGACATGATAGAGAGGGGACATAATAGAGAGGGGGCATAATACAGAGGGGGCTAAATAGTGCTCTTATGGCAATTAATAAATTAATAAATCTATTTTCTAGCATCTTTTTATCACAGCAACAAAAACAAAAACAAAAACAACAACAACAACAACAACAACAACAACAGAAAAACAGTACTACTTACCGGCCAAGCTTGTGTTTTTCGAATAATCAAAAGAGACATCTTTTAAATTTGCAGAAACATCACAAACGTAAACTCCAGCTGAATCATCTTGGACAGTCCTTGTAAGTACGCTGCTGATGTTATAAATCTTGCCAATTTTTTTAGATGGAGTTGTTGTTGCCTCTTTGCTTATATCTTTCCCTGGTTGTCCCTTTTGTTTGATGTGGGTCCATTTCAACGTTAAGGTGATCTTAACTCCAGCATCCTCAGCACTGGCGTTGCATTTGAATGTTGCTTTTGAACCAAATGTTAAGCTAGATTGACTTGTGAGATCCACTTTTGGGAGACTTTTTTCTGAAAAGAATCAGTTTTAAATTTCATTTTTAGGTACAGAGTCAAGATGGCCCAGCACTTAACCTTTAATCAACATTATGCACGAGTCAAATCGATACCTGGCCATCCCCCCCCCCGGGCCACCCCGGGCATTTGACCATGTATACGATCCCAGGGGCGGGGAATTTGAACCAAATATCAGAGCGTTTTAAACCTTATTGGGCCATTATATGGCCAAATCTATATTTTAAGGCTGCAAGACCGGGGCATTTGATGGGAGTTCGCTAGCCAAGGGCGGGGAATTTGACCACCAAGAATTAAAACAAATCAAATGCCCGGGGGTGGCCCGGGGGGGGGATGGCCAGGTATCGATTTGACTCGTGCATTATCAGGACATTAATAAACAGTCAAACTTGCATATACACATATATTTTTATGAGAAATCGCTTATAAGAAACTCAACTCAAGAAATTTGTGAAAATCTAACTTGCTGAGACTGACTCTAAGTTAAGATAGGGTAGGCCTTTTAGAAAAAGAATCCCATTTAAACAGGTTTTCCAGGGGGGGGGGGGCAGATTGTCAATAGCAATTTCTTTCTTGAAGACAGCAACAGATGGTGCAAGCATCATCTCAGATTCAAGTTCATTCCATTCGGACAGACAGCGCGGATAAAAGGTAGATTTGAATTTTAAACTGCATATAGAATAGAAAACACCTGAAACATAGCAACTTTCTTTGTTTGTGCATGGATTTCCCCAAAAGTACAATTTAAAGAAAAATTGCTAGCATCTACCATTTTCCATCATGGTTAAATCCAACTTTAAAAATTGTATTTACTCATGGGCCTAAAAACATCTGACTTATGCAAATATCCAACTTATAAAGTCCAATTTAGGCAAATAAAATTTTGTAAGATTTGGCCTGTCTGACTTATAATCAATCTCACTATGGGAATGTGAGTGTAAATACTGTAACTAAATACAACAGACATTCTGCATAAAAGCAAGACATTTAAATAGCACAAGCATGAACGTTTCATGTACTTAATTGAGCACTTTGTATCCTACAGTGCAGACCTTGTGCACATTAACATGACAAGAAATCTCAACAATTCTTAAGAATTTTCAAGAATTCTTCACATTCTGTTGAGAATTGTTGAGTCATATGAAAGACTGTAAATATTATTAAAAAGAATTCTTAGTATACTACAATACAGGCCTTGTGCACATTAACATGGTTTTCCTGCCTAAGAATTCTTGAGAATGCTTGAGAATTCTTGTCATGTTAATGTATACGAGGCCTGTACTGTACACATGTTCTCCAGAATTCTTCGGCAGGAAAACCATGTTAATGTGTGCAAGGCCTGCACTGTACATGCTTACTGTATGAAACAGCAAAATTTGAGAACTAAAATGGGTGCAACCACATTAAAAACACTCCAGTTGTCAATCTTGCAACTCATATCCATATGAGTCAGTTTGAAATAAACAAAGAAAAGGTGAAATTTACTTGGGATAACAATCATTTCAAAATGTGTTCCACTGAGAGTGCCTTTTGGACCACAGATATAGGAATCTGCTGCATCAGATACTTGTATTGGATGGTACTTTACAGTGGTAATTGCTTTTAAACCTGCAAAAAGGAAGGAATCATACAACATTTTTATGGTATCAATTTTCTTGAAAACTATTTAATTCTTGGGACCAGAGAATAAGAAAGGCCCCTCAGAGCTTCTTAGCACACTTCAAATATAACGTGATTTGCCTTTTTCCCTTTTTCCAACGCTAACCAACAGTGGTGCTCTCTCATCATCGGGGCCTAAGTTTGGGATGTTAGTGCATTGACGAAATTTGCACTCAGCTTAACCCCCTAAATTGTTTCCCAGTTGGGGGTTAGAAGAAATAAGCCATATTTTTTCCACAAATGAATGCACTAAATGTCCATGCTAATGATCAATGCCTCCGAAGAGAAAATCGAACACCAGCATGAAAAGATTTTGCCAGCGAAGAGGAGGGCGGGTGGGAAAAGCGAAAATCAGTCACCAGCCACCATCGATGACTACCGGAGATGTCTGTATTCTCAATGTCGAGATCAAAGTGCGAGTAAAAATAATTTACAAATGCATTTATACGAATTTGAGACCCATGCAAACTTGTATCCAGAAACAATGGGAACAATATAAGCCCAATTCCCTAAACAATATTACACCTCATTGCACAAGGCCACAGGGGGCTTAAATCGTCCAGTGTTATCCAAATAACATCCTAAGGCAATAGAGCATGGCAGGGGTGTTATCTTATAGGTACTAAGGGGTACAGTAACTGGTTACCCTGCCTTTTAGGAAGGCAATGACACGACCTCTTTGCCCGAATTAACTGTGATGTAAAATTTCATTTTAATCCCTATTATAAACAGTAGCGAGGCTCTGCTCTGATAAGGGGTTCTCCATTAAAAAGCAACATGCTCCCTTCAAAATTTGCCTCGTTGTCCAAACTATTCAATATTCCCCAAAAACTTCCTTGCTTATTGCTCCCTAGTTTCTATTTTCTACTGTGTACTCCCTTGCACCCAGCCCTTTGTAGGTCTTGCTCCTTACTCCTAGAAACCCCTATCAGAGAATCAGTAGCAAGTAAAAAATGGAAATGAAAGGGTTTGGATGTTAATTTTTACTTTGGTGAATCTGGTGGCACAAGCCATAACCCTCATTAAAATCAGGCAATCGATCTTGAAAGGGTGAGCAGTTTTCGGAGTTAACAAAAGTTTAATTTTTTTGGCAACTGCCAATCAAATCTCTTCCAAGGTCATTTACATATATTATATTATCATCATGTTGCAACAAACATGGGAGCATTATTGACTTGATCTGGAAACTGTTGATGTGATCATGTGCACAAGATCTTGCTAGTCACAACTTTTATCAAATCAACCAATCAAATGCTAAGAATGGGCATGTGCTTTAACCACATCAAGAAAGGAGTCATATGGTTGGCTCTGGACTGATTTGTGCCGATCTGTTCAAAGTAGTCCCCATTTTCATGCTGAAAGCTGAAACCATTCGATTGAATGCAGAAAAATGAGACTCATGTAATCAGTCTACAGTATACTGTACGTACCATCAATCCTATTGGTTACTGTAATTCGACTGGTGTTCTTTGTTTCCCCTGATGTTGTCTGGACAACACCGGGATATGGCGGAGCTGGTTTGTCATCTGCAATAGCCACACAGTCATATTGGATATTTGTCCCTTCAATTGCTTTGATCTTTGAGCCACCACCAACTTCATGTGTTACTCTGTACTTCACTAAGAGCAGAAGAAGAAACAATATACCGAGTGGATCAAAAACAACTTCCCATGTTTGAAAATTCATTGTGTGGAGAATACATACTTGAGGTATTGGAATGAATCAAAGTTTGGTTGATTGGCGAAAGGCTGATAAGTATTTTTTGTGATGTTCACTTTTTTTCTGAGCATTGTACATGTAGGTAAAATTGGACTCATAAAAATTCCTTTCCTTCAAATGTGTGAAAAAGGACTAAGTAATCTCCTCACTTAGACCAACATGCAAATATATTTAATTTTCCTCAAGGATTGCTTTTATAAAGATTTGATTTTTACCTCTTGAAGGGAAAGAAATATGTTTGAATGAGGAGATTGTTGTTTATAATGTTGATCAAGGTTTAGACCTCTTTTCATGCATTTGAAAGTTACAGATTTTTTGCAAATTAAATTTTATCTATATTTCCAATGCTCAGAATAATAGAACACAAATAAGAAAACTACTTCTCAGGTATCAACCAAACTCTGATTGATTCCAATACCTTAAATATTCTCTGCATAACAAAGTTTCAAATATGTGAAGTTCTTCTCGGTCCACTCAGTCGATAAAAAAGATCAATTCTCATGCATGTGTACATACAGTAACAGGCCTTAAGTACACTTGATATGCCTCATGTACCTCTGCTGAGATACCAATTTTCGTTTTAGTGTGAATCGTCAGGACCATTTTTTGGAAAGTGGGGCGTCCAGACCCCCTCACCTCCCGCATTTGCCACTTGTTTTTCAAGTTGCAGCGTCTTTGTTTAATTGATTGAATGTGACTAGGTGAATTCGGTTTTCAGGGCCAAGCGCTGGGATCGCAGAAGTAGCTTTTCGTAATTAATCTCTTTGTAAACCCTGAAACTAGGCAATTTTTGTTGCTAGGTTCTAGAATACCCGTAACAATGGTGTATCACGATACATTTATGCGTCATCAAGGTAAAAACTAAGGATGTCAATGTATGGTGTATCGTCATATAAAAAACCGGATTTTACAATTTTAAACTTAAGAGTATTTTCGTTCTTAAAATGTCCACAAATTTGATCGAATATTTATATATATAATTAAGCTCTTGTTGATTTTTTTCTTTTTTAAAATGTCTACAAGATTTGAGTGAACAATTTCCAACATCAAAAAGCTGATGGTGTACAAGTGTATCACTCTATCAGAAAAAATGGACCTCTGCAAGATTAAGCTCTGCTGAATATTTGGTTTTATTAGCCCTTGTCTATCAGCATATCAAGATACACTGCACCGTTATTGTTCTTTTATTGTTTTGCTAAAAATTTCCAGCTTGGACTTTATAAAGTCTGCAGAGTGTGGCATTTGCACACCTGAGGAGAACAATAGGTCTAATCAAAATCAACAATAAGAAACAAAGTAAAGTCGGCTCTGCACAACGGAAATCTCGGTGAAAACTGCCCTACAACTCTGCATTTAGGGACTTTACATGGTTTCCACTTGCCATGCTGGAAAACATGCATGTTACGCCAAATATTTATGGCGTGGAGCGACATCAAGAACAACGGTAAAACAATAGGTCTATTGTTTTCAAACAATTGGCATGGCGTAAAACTTTGGCGTAGTAAAAACGAACTTTCCACCCTGGCACTTGGGGGTATGGGTATTCTAGAATCACTCCATTTTTGTCGCGTGGATCATGAGCTCCAGAAAAGCACATTCCATCAGACATCTTAATTTTTGATCTATGTTCATTGGAAAACCACAACTGTGTTGTGAGCAGATTAATCCTAACAAATGATTGCCTAGCAAATGATTGATGGAGTTATTTCAGTTCAATAGTTCATTACTGCAACAAATAAAATGTATTTGACAAACGTTTTGGAATGATCATTGAATCAAACAATTTCTGTAATCCAGGCCTAATGTGTGATCGTGTATTTCTGAGCTTGTTGGAGGATAGCAATGCACCATTATTCTCATATCCAAGTGGCGGGACATATTTGAGGGACACTGTCGCTTCTAAGGATTTGAACGAAGAGGCAGAGAGCAGTGTTTAAGTGTATTCGTTCCCTAGCTCCTTTAGGCTGGGATAACAGGACTATACTGATATGAGATCTCACACAGCCAGCAAATAGGCTGCCCTCGAAGTAAAAGGCGGATGCTTCGAATTGAATTTGAAGGGCCTAAAGTGGGAAGTTAGGCCCTATTTATTAGTTCATTGTCCATCTCTCGAATGCACGAAATTGAACATTTTGCAGACAGAAGTTTGCACTTACCTGTCCTTGAATTTGCTGTTAGAAACAGACTTACAGCTAACATAAGCATGTATAGATATTTAGAAGACATATTTCCTCTCTTTCTGCAGCCCAAGCTGTCTAATCAGTCTATTTCGTCAACAGGTGGTGATATTGTAATGCCAAAAACAAACACAGTGAACTAAATTTTGTTTTGTTCTTGCTTGCCCAGCCCTTTTAGAATTTCGAACATTTGTGTTCGTTTCCAGTCTCCTGGACTTGACCAAGAAGACAGGGGCAGGGGGACTGGTCCGGGGGGGACTTGCCAATTTTATGACAGGTATGTGGGGAGTATTTATTAGGATAACATTTCGGATATTCAGTATTTTCTTAGCACGTTTTTACAATGCAAGTACTTTTGGGTATCCAAAAAATCACAACAATTTTCAGGGTCTTGGTAAGATATAAGAATTTGCTCTTCAAAATGGAAAAAATATATATTCTTATGCCTGAGAGATTCAAAAACAATTTTTTTTAGGTAGATTCAAATAGAGCAACTCCGCACATACCTGTCACTGAAATAGGCAAGTTTGAAGTTGCCCCCTGTGGGAGGGGGCTGGTGCATTAGATGGCCTTTGTAATTGTGGAAGAGGAGATCGGGAACACTAGCAGCACTGCCCCCTCAAGTTCAAGTGTTGCGAGTTCATATTGGAAGAAACAGTAACAGATATTACCAAAAATCTTGAAATTTGATCACAATCCAAATTTGCAGTTTGCTAAATTTTTATTTCAATTTTACAAGCTTTCTTCTCCCAATAAAATCCACCGGGTGAGTTAAAAGTTAAACCTTTTGAAAAATCAAAATTTGATTACATTACCGATCACAAAAAATTCTTTATGTGCATTCATGTCAAGGACCAAATAAACTTTAGACATATTGCAAAGTCATGAAATGATTTGAATTTGTGGAAATTTCTGATTTTAGAAGTTGCCTGGTTTTGAAGCATACTCCGAAAATTGAAAGAAATGATTACCAAATTGAATTTTATTGCTGTGTACAAGTACTTAAATTGGTTTCTTATGTCCATGTAGCTCTTCGGTTAGGATTGGAACTTTCGTATGAAATCGCAAACAACAGCTTTCTAGTGAAAAATGCAATGTTTTGTAAAATACCATTGTATCATTGCTCAAATTATGGTTTTTCATGACGTAATTTTGTCGTAAAAGAACCCTCTTGGAAGAACAAAATAACGATCACGGATTAAAGTTATTTGATTTTTGGTACAAACAGAAAAGAAAATCTAAATATCGGTAACATTTAATCAAATTTTGGTGATTTTCCAAAAGGTGCAAGTGTGCTTTTGACTAGCCCAGGATGCTAGTTTGCATTGGTCTAGCGGTCTAGCCTGCGTCACAGACCATAACGAGGGAGAGTTATGGTCTGTGTGATGGACTCACTTTTGTTGCCCCAATTTCGCAGAGATCTTGTGAAATCTGTTATTCAAATAATGATATTGGCTTGTCTATCTCTTTGTTTGTTTAATTTATGCTGAAGTCGTTGGGACAACAAAAGTGAGTCCATCACACAGATCATAACCCCCCCTCCTTATGGTCTGTAACGCAGGCTAGCATTGGTCATGCAACCTCCCTTGCACAATGACTAGCAGGTTCAAGACACGAAATACGACTTCAGGAACTGGAATAAAAATATAGTGAAAAACAATTTGAAAATACACAAACTTGCAAACAATCAAAAAGAAAATAATCAAAAAACGTAATTTCCGTGTAATGAAATGCGTTGATCTAAGTACAATTTTCTTAACTATTAACTAAACTAAATATTCACACATCTTTACAAAATCATTCGATATACTGAAATCAAATATTCTAAAGTTCTCTCAAAAATTATGCGGAAAGAATTAAATTTATATAGTATTTGCATAGTACATGCCCTCTTAATTGGAGCATTTTTAAATGTTATACCCCAGAATATCGATCTGTATCCAAAATAAATTGCCTAGCAAAACTATAAAAACTTAGTTCGGTTGCTGTTAAACTTTTCACAATTAGAACAGTGTTTGACGAGAAATCATCGACTTTGTGCAGTTGTAATTTCGATTTCATGTGCACGTTTCATATCTTTATTTATTTGTCATTTCAGATCTTATCCGAAAAATTTCCTTTGAACAAAATCGAACAAAAATATAAACAAATGGTTCCGTTTCACATCCAAATTTTTACGTTCTAAACTATGCCATGAAATCTCTGTACACAAAGTTGAAAGGTTTATATATCGAGTATGCATGTTTCAGGATGTGGTATACCAGACCGGATTGATTTCGTACCGTGGGAGGCACATCCCTAGCCAAACCCATGTCAAGAGCGCCCTGGACAGCTTCCACTTTTCCGTTTTTTCTCTCTTTTGTCGATACTGTTTTTCTTCAGCAAAAAATTCCCCATGCTTCACGTTTTTGAAGAAAAACGGAGCCGTCGAAACAGGGCCTAAGAATACAAACTTGTTCTGCACCTACCAAACTTTTGATCACTTTGATTCTGGTTGCTTCTGCGCCCACTAAATTTTCTTCTAAATTTAATTAATCTGTTCATACGCAGCTTTTATTCCAGAAACAGACTTCTTTACGATGAGTATCAGTGATCCGAAGACGGAGATGGCGACTGGTAGGCCTAAGCCAATTGACAGAATCAAGTATACCTTTAATGAGATTTTAGGCTCAGGAGCAACGCCATAACCAACTAGTCCAGTCCTGAAAGTGAAAAATATAGATGCTTAAAGAAATTTTCGTGGAGAGAAATACATTACAACTTAAGAGTTACGAAAAACATCTATGCACCCAAACCTAGGACTACAGCCTATGGATTAGAAAATGCGAGTTTCCTAGGGCAAATTTACATATCTACATACTTACCTTATTTATTGTTTTACTTATCTACAATAGGTTCTTTCCCACTCTATTCTTACTTCCCTCTTATTTCCTACAAATAGGTTACGTCACGTCGCATCTTACGTTCTTTCATATCAATCGAATCTTTCCTTCTCTTTACTCGGCTCGATTGATTTCGAGTCACTTGATAAGGAGTACATGCTCGAAACGTCGTGTATTTCACATCTACGCTAATTTATGGTACTTTAACCATCTATTCATTATATTGTCGTTTAATTTTGATGGCACCACACGCAACAAGCATATTTTTATCAAATTTACTTATACTTTCAGTGCTTATAAAAACCCGAGAAAAATTGCAAAAATACATTGGTCTTTTGGCTATCAAGCAGAATTTGATTCATTCAAAGCCATCCAGTACTTTAGATACTACAAATTTTCAAACGCCTGAACTTTGTTTGGCGCAAACAATAGTTATACTCAATATTACTACTTACCAACTTTTTTTTTTTTTATATAAATTCTCCTAAAATTTACAATTTACTAACTAACAATAACATTACAGAACGACACCACAGGGAGCATGGAAATACNTACCAACTTTTTTTTTTTTTATATAAATTCTCCTAAAATTTACAATTTACTAACTAACAATAACATTACAGAACGACACCACAGGGAGCATGGAAATACATTGCTACCCTTCGGCGATTACATTTAACATAAATACTAAAATAAATACTAAAATAATATTAACAACTACATGAAGAAGAACCGATCTACAGTGAACTCTCTATGCAACGACTCCTCAAGGAAACCATAAATAAGTCCAGAGCTCGTTAAACGCAGGGTTCGTTGAACCAGGTATGGTTCAAGGGACCTGAAAATGGTTCGTTTAAGTACTTACCAACTTATGTATTTGATGCCAGTATCTTTAGTCCCTTGATAAAATCCATCATCCTTTTGACCAAACGACTCCGTCACAGTATATGTCTCCAATTTATCATTAGGGAATATTGAATTTATGAGTGATCTTCCAACAAAACCTAACTGCAATGTTCCCTTGTCTTTCTTAGGCCAATTATGGGCAAATGTCTGTGTAACATGCTCTCGTTTAGGCTTCCTGTATGCTACTGGTTTCCATGATGCAAAGGATTGCTCGTTTTTACTCATCGGTACTTTTAACTTCCATAATTTGAAAATACCAGGTGTGTGCTCATCATCTATGGATTTACTTGTTTCAAAACTTGGTGCCCCTAAACCTGCGAAGATAAATAAAACTGTATCGTCAAGCTTAATATATCAAATGGTTTCTCCGCTAAGCCTGGTTTCCATATAATCGTTACGATCGTTTGGATCGCTGTGAACGACTCAAGCGATCTCAATGAAATGAAAAGAAATCGATCGCTGGAATCGTTCGTGCATGTTTCCACAAGATCGCTGAGATTGCTGGAGTCGTTCACAACGATTCAAACGATCGTAGCGATTATATGGAAACCAGGCTTTAGTAGCAGAATACGTAGTATTATCACAGAATTTTCGCCAGTTCATTCTATTTTGAGTTTTAAGTTTAGCTCATTCCAGCTGTTAATTCCTGTCTATAGTTTAATTAGTTTAATATCATCCATCCAGCGTCTTCTTGGTCTCGTCAAATAAAAATGATGGACGATTCTTTTTAGTCTTTTCAGCCTAGTTTCTGATTCGCCCCTGTGCCAGGGGGCATCCATTGGATAGAATTGCTGTAGCTAGGATAACTGCACTTTTGGATTCTTTTTGGTCTCATCATGTAAAGAGGAAATATTTCGAGGTTTAGTCTTTTATAAGTAACTTTTCATAAAGCAATTCAGTCAGAAACGGTAGCATGTTTAGCAGACGTTCTGCCTCAGAACAATCAGTAGGGGTGTGGTTGCCCCCAATTTTTGGGAGAGCAATGACCTTTTGTATGAAAACAATATGAAGATAACAATTTTTTATCAAAACAATATAGCTTCACCCACAATATTTGGCAAAGTGTCCACAACGAGATTTGACCTCGATCATTTGTGTTCCAAAATCAGCCCTTTACCAGAATTTACCAGTTGTTCCATTCCAGACATTTTTGCTAAATAGACCTTTTTCACAATGACTTCAGTTCATTTGAAATACATCCTGGAACATCATTATCCTCGATATGATAGAGCAATGCACGCTAAGTCCCAAGAGCGTGCATTGCTCTCAGAAAGGGATGGAATAGTACCCGTGTGACCTTTTCACAAAAAACTCACAATGTTCCTCTTATAGCCTTCATAACACTGAGACAGACCCAAGGCCGCCTATGAAAAAAAACAGCAAATGGCCAAAAATGTTTTTCTTACAGAGGAGCAAAGTTGTGGATTAGCTTTTCAGCTGAGTCAAAGCAGGCATCCTCCCTTATTTCTTCAAAAAAAACTTTATAGGGGTGATGATCATCAATTATCTTTATATTAATTGTAAATTTTGAATTTTGTAAATAGGTTTTTAGCATTATGGTTTTTGTGATAGTTTTAAGATTAAGGTTATTGTAACTTGGTTTAGTTTTAATTGTATTTTATGGGAGGGCCCTTTGAAAACCAACATCTGTGTTGAAGGGCTACCCTCCCTTAGATAATTATTGAAATATGAAAATATGAAATAACTAATAGTTTTGTATGTGCAAAATAGTTTTGCACTCTTGGGAACGAGGTTGTCTCTTTACCTGATTTTTTCACAAATCCAACATGTAGAGCATAACGAGACTTTTTATCCGTTGTAGGAAGGCCACTCAACGTGATGGTAAAACGAGTTGAATTCTCATTGACATGTTCATGTGGCCAATCACTATCATAGTCATCATCACTGAAGGTTTTCAACTGAAAAATAAATGAGGACAAATAATGAGCATGGTTTGAGCAAGGGCGATATGAAATGCGCAGTTCTGTTGAAAATATTGATTTAGGCCTAAGCCCCGATCGGGGAGCATGTGTCAATTCTTAGGCCCAATTTGCTTACATGTTTGCTACGAGAAATTGTTCATACCTTACTGGCAGTACCTTTAAACTTTCCATGGCATTTATTGTTTTTACAAGCTCTGTAAACATCATCTTTTTCCCCTTTTAATGGCCTAAAGTTTGTCTCTGCAGAGTGTTTCCCTCACAGCATTTGATTTTCCCTCGCATCCCTTCGCAGATTTATTTTCAACGGAACTGCGCATTTCATATCGCCCTTGGTTTGAGGATGCAACAGTGAAATTACTAGTTGAAAGTCATAGCGAGGAACAGAATCACTTGCTAAATATTTTCATTAGATATTACAACACCATGAGTGATAAAGCAAAATTCACATCAACATACAATAACCAGGGTGGTGTTCCCCATGGCTCTGTGATTGGCCCTCTATTCTTTAATATTGCCTTTGAACGATTCTATTTTTGCCATCAAGACTTCAGACAAGCGCAATTTATGTTGTATTTAGTATTTGTTATAAACAAAGTTTGAATTGAATTCAATTTAATATTCTATCCAGGTAGCAGCAACTTAATTACTTAATTATAAGTCTTTGGAACATTAACTCAAAACGCACACTAAAGTGGACACTTCCTTGAATACCTTCTCAAGTTAATCCTACTAGAAACCAAGATACATTGAACCTGAAATGACTTAAAGTAAATTAATGCAAATAAGAAGGGAGAAGACTTATAATTAAGTAAATCAGTCCACAAAGATAATTAAAAATCACAATTTATATATACCAGGTGTCCCAAAAAAAAGTATACAGATTTGGTCGACCCTAGCGATGAGAATTTAGCGTGAATCAAACCAAAAACATTTTTAAAACATACCTCTATAGTCAACTTGAAAACTGATACCTTGTTTGTGGATATTGGTGCTTTTAGCGTTGAAATATTAATCTTCAAAGGACAAATTTGCCTCGACCTCCAAACCAGAGCTTTGGCGTTTTGGCCTAAGCACATTCTTGAAGCACAGTGAATAAGTTAACAATGGACTCGAAAATTTTGAAACAGGAGGAGAAAAATTTAAAACTGCACAGCTGATACGTTTTGAAAGAGGTGATTTGCGTGACACTTATCATCAAGGGAGCTCCGAAGTAAACTTCTTTTATTTTAATATCAACAATTTATTTCAAGACGTTTACTTTGGAGCTCCCTTGATGATAAGTGTCACGTAAACTGAATTTTGCAAAACGCAGCTGTTGTGCAGTTTTCGATTTTTCTCCTCTTGCTTCAAATTTGTTCAAGCCTATTGTTGACTTATTCGCTGTGCTTCAAGAATTTGCTTAGGCCAAAACGCCAAAGCTCTGGTTTGGAGGTCGAGGCAAATTTGTCCTTTGAAGATTAATATTTCAAC
>REGM01000087.1:19887-61093 GCA_004194415.1 Aurelia aurita | reverse complement strand
ATTGATAACGCTAAATTCTCATCGCTAGGGTTGACCAAATCTGTATACTTTTTTTTGGGACACCCGGTATATATACAACTTCCCACAAAATTTCTATTAATAAGGTATTAAGCGGATTCAGTTTCTTTTCGTTTCTTCTAACCACCTTCTAACACAAACAAAAGCTAGATGCTGATTAATTTTTGCCCAAACCAAAAACATTCACTCAGCATGGCTTCACAAGTGTGTTTATTGCGTCTGGCAAAACTGGATGTACTAGCATTTCTTACAAATCAGCACATGCCTCTGTTTATGGAAAAATTGAGCATGGTCTCCTGAAACAGTTTTTACATGGAGTTGTACATCACATTAAATTCAAAAGAATCACAATATGTGAACTCACCGCAAAGTCCATAGTACTTGTATGATTTTCAAAATTCCATGTCCCTCTAAACAAAGCATCAGCACCATCCCCTGTCAAATTATGGCAGTTTTTAAAACTCCATGAAAATTTTGGCAAGACGTCTCTAATTTGAGCATTGGCTGTTACATCTTGGTTATCCTTGTTGTCTTTAAACTCAGTTACATTTGCTATGACAAACGCTGATATACTTGGAACTGGTGGCACAAACTGGATTTCAAAATTGGAGCCATTTTTCCAGTTAATAACAGGATGTACAGTGATGTCTGTAGTGTGAGCAACCACTATTGTTGGGAGATTAATTGTGCTCCAGAGATAGTGTATTGTGTCATTTGATGATAAGGATTTAGCTTTTACATGAAGGATCACATAATCTTTGCCACATTGCGTTTGAGGGCATGAGTACTCGTGGATCTTTACCTACAATTCAGACAAAATTTACATCGTCAAATCAAGCAATGTGCAGTACAGGTTGTAACCATATCCATTCAAGTTCATTCATTTTAAAATTCCAAACCCAAATTTCCAAAAACAACAACAACTGCAGGTTATATTATCATTTAGAAACTTACAAAGTACACACAATATGAACAGTTGAAAACAAAAATAATATCATAAATACCACAAAACTAAGGTAAGGAAATTTGCATGCAAGAAGGCAGCTCTAAGTGACTAAGTCCAGGTAAATTCCGTTAACTACAACTAAAATTGTTTGCCGATGACAACAGTAGGAAGAAGCAAAAGAGGAAAAAGCTTTTTCATCAAGGAAGTGTTTTCTATCATATTGATTTCTGCCGCTGACTTTGATTAATAATAATCGACCTTCTTTTCATAATTTTTATTTAGGCCATTTTTTTTTTGCCTTTTAGCCCTCCAGTCCAAAAATCCTTCATCCAAACTAGGGTCTCTTCTCGTTAAATGATCAAGCATTCTCTTCAACTAACGCAAATAAAGATACTTACATCTCTTTTAGTTTTTGGAGTTGCACTTGTCTTTGAGATAGCAAATAGCGCGAGCAGCAACAGAAAACCTTGCCTTACAACTTCCATCTTGGATCTGTCACTTGACTTGGCCTCGATTTCAGTCATGTGACTTTCACAAGAAAAAACTCTGCCCGCCTCCGCGCAGAAAAATGCGCGAAAATTGAAATGTGCGAATTATATCATGGGTATCATGGTTATTTCATAATGAAAGTCTGGTTAACAGTAGCCTGCGTCAGGCGCGGATCCAGAGGGGGGGCCGGGGGGGCCATGGCCCCCCCCCAAAGGCTAAGAGTTCTCTTCAAAACCATTTGTCTTTTTGATGAATAAACTGATACGTTTCAAACTTCCACTTCCAAACTTGGCCATGACACAACTGCAAGTCTAACAAGCTTACAAACTAATGTACAATCGACCAAAACGTCTGAAAGAGATACAAAACGGAACGAAAATCCCAATGCGTAGAGATCGAGATTGAAAATCACTTACTAATATCCGAGTGATAGCGAACTTAGCTCTTGAAGATAATTTATAACAGATTTCGCTCTGTTAATGATGGTAAAAACTTATGTCTTCCGTTGTGACAGTTACAAAGAGTCAGTCAAAGCGTTTTAACCAAAGAGAACACGGTTTAGAATACTGGTTAAACTTGCAAAAAGTAACTACTGAGTCATGAGAGCTTTAATAAATTAATGGTGACTCCAGTTTGGGAACCAGGGAACTTACTGTTAGAAATTTCATATAATTTTCAAATGCTTTTGGATTTTACAAGGTGTTCCAAAAAATTGCTCTACACTTGATTAAATATTACAAAAATAACCATATAATGAACGGGCTTCAAACACTGTCCCTAAGAACCTTAAATTTATTTTAGACACTACAATCTTGCAAATCCGCAAAATATTCACGGAGTTATGAGTTTTTGAAGTTCAAGTTTGTGCAAAAGCTGTAGCTAAGGCTTCTCGACAGCATTTATAATGAAAGTAGTATATGAGGCAATTATTTGTTTCGTTTCTAGTTTATTTCAGCGCAAACTTAATTGAGATTTGGAAAGGATTGTTGATAGCGTAACGTTTTCTAAAATCAATGCTTTGAGGAATTCTGTTGAGCAAAGTTTGAAAATGACTGTCTCTCGTCAGTTAAGTTTTGATTCGATGTTTTTTGGATACTTGCATTTATCAGCGAATTTTGACAATATTGTTTCAACAAGAGGTACAACATTGGATAACCTTCTTTTACCTCCATTTTAGAGCTTCTTGCATATCAAGTCATTTAGGGGTATCTGGTTTCAGCTGTCGCACAAACATGATCTTTAAAAGCTCGTAGGTCGTAGGGACAGGCTATGTCAACAAGGAGCAAGTGCATTTTATCATTATTTTCAATATTTAATCAAACGTGGAACAATTTTATTGCGCACCCTGTATAACTTGTTTTTGTGGTAAATTTGTTACTTCTAAGGTGGTGGAGCTTTCTTCAGCCATAAAATTTCTCTAGCTGATGCTTGTGATCATTATTTTATGGTCCCTCATTTTCCCAATTGATGGCCCATTAGATTTGCACAAAAAATGCAAGTTTGTATTTCTGGAAAAGTAAGTATTAAATGATGAACAAAACGATCTAAAATAAAGCAGCAAGGGCGTTGCCCACGTTTTCCAAGGGTTTGAAGGGCGTGGTCACGAAAATTTTTCCTGGGGGCTTCGCCCCCAGACCCCCATTTTTCTTCAAATGGCCCTCCCCAAACTCTAATGCTGGATCCGCCCCTGGCCTGCGTGCAGCCAAAAAGTCTGCACGCAGGCTAGTTAACAGGCTAGCTACTTCAGGATTCAACTAGGGGTCAACCCAATGAAAGAAAGCACATGGAAATGTGCAATGGTCCCTGATTTCTGAGCAAACAAGCCAAAGCAGCGCAAGCACTATTGGTGGATCCCCAGAAACATGTTGCAGTTACAGATGACACATTGACACAGAAAAAATGCTTTCCTAATGCTATGGTGATAATTCACTTATCTATAATCGACTAAATCCCAATCAATTTTACAGCTGAAGATTTCACTGGTGACAACTAACACAATATAAAACTCAATAAAAGTAAGACAAGACATTATCAACACTGATGTTTCAAACGAGTTAAAAAAGTATCTTCAGCGTTCGCCGAAATGTGCAACCAAAAATTAGTCTAAGTCTGGAATTTCAAAGAATCATAGATTATTCTATAATTAAAATTCAAACTTAGGTGTTAAAGTTCAATCTATCAAAATCGGTTGTACAATTTAGAGTTACGGACGATTTTGTCTGCAAGCTATTTATGAAAATACTTTGAGGCCTACGAATTTCGATCAAATTCGGTATCATTTCAGCCTCAAAGCTATGTCAGCGAGTAGGGGGGGGGGGGCATAGGCCAACATACATGAGAAATATGTGCCCCTTGAATGCAAAAGTATGGGCATTGCTTATCTAAGTTCTTAGAAGATAAATGGTGTGCTTGTAAAATCCGACCGCACATTCCAGTCCTTTTGCAATCTTTTTCAAAAGCAGCTTTCAACCAAATCATCAAGACCAGTATCACTAATTTTACAGAACTAACCTTTTGCATTAAAGTTAGTCTCTCCTTCTTTCCATTGTTATTACAAATTCTATGATTCATTCAAGTAGGTGCAAAAAGCATGATCGTATATATAGGCAATTACGATACATTTTTGGCTCATCCTTTTTCAACCTATTCCTAGCGAAGAAAGTTTTGTATGTTAATCAAACGAAAACTTCTAACTGGATATGTCAAGAAATTTAATCGATTATTTGAAAACTCATTCTGCAAAGACTATCCGATCAATATGCAGATTTACGTGGGCCATATCACTCCCTAAAACTCTCGTACGCATTTGTAAAAATGCCTTTTTTTCTACAAAATCCCCAAAAATCCCCAGCTCCTTTGCCAGACTGAAGTTCTACTTGATTTCCAGAATTTGTTTGTAATTTATGGTGCATCGTTCAGCTTCCAAATTAAGAATTTCCCGTAAATTATTTTTCAACTGGCTATGCCTAAAGCACCAAAAATAACGTTTGGCTTTGTTTCGATGTCTGTATGAAACTGACCGGGACTGTTTGGGACTGTTTTTAGACAAATGGGGTGCGGAGAGAATTTTAGCTAAATACCGATTTTTGGAATGAAATGACAGATACCAAATTGCTAGTAAAATTCAAGATTGTGGTTCGAATACGGCTTTTATTGTTGACAGAAGTTGGGAATCTTTCTAAAGCCACATTCCTCATGTTAAAGAACGCCGGTCAACCAGCATCCTTTGCGGTCACGCTTTGCAGAGAATGTTGTCATATTAAAATGGCCGCCGCAGTCGAAAGGCAACAAGCGAAGCGCGCAAAGGTTGCTGGTTGATTGGCGTTCTTTAACAGCAAATAACAACTACGGCACTACGAATCGCTAAAAGAATTCTAATACGCAACTAACGTAAAAAATATTCATACAAAAAATACATGGTTCACATAGACCAAATATATGAATCAAATAAATGCTAATTTTTGGTAGAAAAGGTAATAAATAAAATGTAAACTTCGAGGCTACAGCAATAAACTGCTTAATAATTTTTAACCTTAAGATCCTATATACCCCTATTACAGTAAATCCCCGCATATAATAACCTACACAAATAAGAACCTACAGGCTGTTTTTCCTAAATTATGCACCTCGTAGGAATCTGTTTCAGTTTGTGGAAAAAATATGTTCTTATTACAAGGGTAATTAAGCTGATTTTATGATCGTCCTTATTAACTTCTTAGTTGGCTGTTAAGACCTGAACCTCCTCTCCTGCTATTTGTAAGGTTAGAATTAGTTATTAGGTCTTTAATAACACTGCCAAAGCAAATAACAGGGTTGAAAATCTCTTGGTGATGACTCCTAAAAGGCTTACACAAGGGACCCTTCGAATAAGAATCTTCAAGAACCTATATACTCTGAAATTAATCTAAGTACCATTGAAATAAGTATCTAATTCAGCCCGGCTCCCAAAAAAGTAGGTTTCTATTTGCGGGGATTTACTGTACTCTACGCATCACTCTAAGCATATTCTACAAGAGAACAATAGTTCTACGTCGTTCAAGTGAATCAAGTGATTGATCCAGTGCAGTTTAGTGCATTCGTCGCAGTTTCGCTTTTCGCCTGCACTGATGTCAAATGAAGTGTATTTGGTTTGCAAAATCAACTTCTGAAAAAAAAGATTTAGGTCAACTAAAAATCCCATCCAAGATTGATTGGCGTTAACGTTTGCAGGGCAACACTCCTTAAAAGAATGAAATATGAACACAAATTTTTTGTTGTCACCCCTTGATTTTCAAAATGAGAGAACAACCTCTATTACCCATAAAAATTTAATATTTCAAAAACTAAGCATAATGCTTGTTCTATGATATCCCCTGCAAATGATGGTTCTTGTTATAAGTCCAAAACAGACGCGAAAAGGTTACTGTTTCAATTTAGGCCACCATAATGACGTTCATATGTTTTGCTTCCAACATATTTGCTTGCAAGAAAATTTGATGTTTCACCAAATTTTTGTACAGCTGAATCTCGTTTAGTCAAACTCTGAATGAAATATAAACATGAATTAAGCTAACGAGGAGTTTAAACCACTTGAAGTCATGAGATACTCGATCAGTGTGTGTTCAACCGCTGCCTACTTACAGAACGGTTCAAGTGTATTCACTGCGAGCCACGAAACGGCCTAGACGGACCTGCCTTGCTCGTCAGGCGTATTGCGACCACATCCGTAAACAGGTATTAATCGTTTAGCATGAAATTTACACCAACTAACACTACTGGATACCCCAAAAAAAAAACGTCACGAGCTAAATTACACCCAGCTCCCTGAAACCACGCGTTATCGACAAATACTTTGTAGCAGAATTTAGTTGGATGGCTTGGCAATCTTTTGAGATGCTGCTTGGTCATTTTAAGCTGCGACCTCTCTCAAAAAAATAGAATTTAAAGACTATTTCAAATCCTACATTTCTCGTCCAGAGTGAAATAATTGCCGTCTTCTTCCAGTCCGCATTTTATAACGCTCTGAGATAGAGTTGAAGCCCGTTTGGGAAATCTACTGTTTGCAAAAAAACTTACGCCTGCTACTTTTCAAAATTTCGTGTTCCCAAGCCAATTTGGAATTCAGCATATTGTTATATCTTTCAAACCATGAACTGGAAAAAGGTGGCGATAGTTCAACAGCGAGTGAGAAACGATATAATCAACACATTTTGGAAGCCGCTTTTGGGCTGCAGTCATACCTTAAACAGACTGAGTAATATCTTAAAAGATAGCTTTGCCTTTCAGCTAAGAGCTGATGCAAACATATCGTTGATAACGTTTGGCTTGAGGAAGAAAGGTGCGATTTAGCTCGTGAAGTATTTATAGGCCATCTGGTATATTATATATTAGATTATATTGCCCCCTTTCTAACGAAATAATCCTCCTCGCTTTCCTCACTATCTTCTTCTCCAATGAGTTTATCAAATCCTCTTTTATTATCATAATAATATTTCTTCGATCTACAGCAAGAAAAGCAGCCATTTTCCGATTTCGGTGTCAAAACTTCTTCATTTCGTTTCTGCAGCGCTTTATTCCTTTGATGTTTAAACCGTAAATGCTGGATAGTTGCAGCTGCACATATCAAAGCTATAGGGGTGGCTAGCACAACAACAACAACGATAGCGGGTACCACACTTGGTTCGTCAAGGGGTTTCTTTAATGTGTATGGGGTCTCTTTGGGTTGCTCCTCCTCGTCGTCTTCTTCAACAGGCAAAGATTTAGGATCTTTCTGAGCTGGTGTGGTTCTTTCGCCACGATCCTTTCGGCTGTCAGTTGATTCTGGAATGAGTTAGAGTTAGGGCCTGATTACATGAGCAGGGCTGGCCCTGCTAACAGGGCTGCCTCTGTAAGCAGGGATGAAATGTTGCGTGCGATTACATGGAGTAATTTTGGCGACGTAAATTTTGCGGGAAAAATCAAATCATAGGCAATATGGTAGCTTGGTGCATGCACAGTTATAAATTTTGGGAAGCCAGCCCTGTTTCCAGCCCCGCCAAGCGATTACACGAGAAAACGTCATTATTTCATCCCTTCGAACAGGGCCAGCCCTGTTATGCAGAAGTGGGATCCCGGCTGCCAGGGCTGGCCCACTTACCACAAATCATGTTTCAGATTCATTACATGTCTCCTATTGACAGAGGAATCTCGCCTAAAATTGTCCAGCTCGGATAACAGGGCCAGCCCTGCTCGTGTAATCAGGCCCTTAAAGTGCTGGGTTCCTGTGACGAAATACTGAAAATCAACGCTCTCTCAATGGCTTTAGTGGAAAAAAGGACACTTAAATCTTTTCAAGGCACACTATCGTGGCTGTGATTGGCTTGATGCTGAGATAAAATCAAGAACAAATGATCAATTAGTTGAGCATTCGCTAAGCCTTTCTGCTTTGGGATCTTGCTTTCTTTCCCGAATACAGGGCGTGAGACCGTTATCATTGAGTGAATATTTATGTATCATTGAGTGAATATTGTCCATTGAGATAGCAAAAGTTTGCCTGATTCTATTATTTTGGATTGTTGAATTTATCCAACTAGGGCCACGACAGTGTGCCTTTAAGCTGGAAACCATTGGAACCGAGATTTGGCAGTCGAACCGAAAAAGTTTTGACAACGACAATGCCAAAGTTTTATAATAAAAATGCTAGCTCCTTTGACCAGGGCGTTAGAATACTTCACTCAAATAGCGGACCATTCTGGGTTTTCGCATGATTTCGTGAATTTTTGAGGATTACTTTTCCAAACTTCTCCCAGATTTTTTTGGGACCGGGCATAGAGGCAAAATGGCACCTGCTCGTCAAATAACCTAATGTATTACCCTCCGTGAGCCTGGCTCTGACAAAAAATCTTTTACAGGTTGGCCACTCACAACTTGCACTACAACGTACGAGTGATTTTCTAAGTGACCTGAAAAGGCCAAAGTCCAGAAAAATTAAAAACCTTAAACGATCATCCAGCCATAGAGAGTTCATATCTCAAAGCCCTTTCTTCACTTTTGAGTGAATAAAAAGGGGCTGTCAGAAAATTAAGAGAGACTTTCCTCACTATCTTGTTATCCTAGAAAAAAGTTTCCTCTTCTGGCCATGGCAGTGAGAACGCCATGTTCCTCACTCTGGAAAGGCACAGCAAAAAGGCATTTCACAATACACCAATTCAATTAACAGCCTCGTTTTGGAAATTACTCAAAATTCTTTCATACGAAATTTTAGAGCCCGGATTCGGATTTGGCACCCAAACTTTAGTCTATTTACAGGTTTTCAAACTGCTAGCGCTTGTGATGCTCATTTTATGAAGATGGAAAGTTAAACATTTTATAAGGGATTTGACCGCGAAAATCACTCCGGGTGAAACTTTACACCCGGAGTCACTTTTCACGGTCAAATCCCTTATAGATTTTCCAACTTTACATCCCCATAAAATCATNGAGCCCGGATTCGGATTTGGCACCCAAACTTTAGTCTATTTACAGGTTTTCAAACTGCTAGCGCTTGTGATGCTCATTTTATGAAGATGGAAAGTTAAACATTTTATAAGGGATTTGACCGCGAAAATCACTCCGGGTGAAACTTTACACCCGGAGTCACTTTTCACGGTCAAATCCCTTATAGATTTTCCAACTTTACATCTCCATAAAATCATCATTAAGACCACTAGCAATATATAAACTTGTAGTTAGACTAATCTTTGGGTGCTAAATCCGAATCCGGGCTCTAAAATTTCGTATGAAAGAATTTTGAGTAATTTCCAAAACGAGGCTGTTAATTGAATTGGTGTATCGGTAAATGTGAGGACAATATAATGACAAAATATCTCTACACTGAACTTACTATCTTTGGAAGGCTGTGCTTTCCCGGGAATTTTGAATTTCCATATTCTGTTTGGTCCGATTTCGCAAACATATACAGCAGAATTATCATGAGTTGATTGCACGTCATGAGGTCTATCAAAGCCCTGCAATGAAAAGAAAACTTGTTTACAGGTCTTCTAATGTTAGACAACAACCAGTTCATTCGTGGGCCCGTGGTACAGCACTTGCAACAAGCGTTAAAGAATTGAAAAATTTACTGATCATGTCGACTTGAGGATTTTTGTATAGATTTGCATTCTGTAGGCTTCTATTTTATCTTCCCTTGATTTCTATGGCGAGAAAACATATTTAATTATATTCATATTTAATATTTTTAAAACGTCCCACTGATATAATCTGACGAGTTGCTATATAATCTGTGCCAGACAATAATAAACCCTTAGTAAATAGTCCCGTTACTTAGCGTCATTAGCGCATGGACGCGAATGAACAAGTTAAAGATGCGCATAAAGATTTCAGAAAATAATCATACCCTCGAAGCAGGACTCCATTTATTGACAATTGCCTTTGATTTTGGATCAATGGTGAAACCAGATGGTTTCGGGGCATTAAGAGCCAATGAAGGACCACTGATTGCATAAAGAAGACCTACAAGAAAAGATCAATTAACAACAATAGGACCTTCGAAAACAACAAAAGGAAAGTTTTAATAACTATCAGGTTTTGTCTGTTAGCGAATCATGCCAGAAAAATTTCTTCATCGTGCTCTAATTACCGAAGGTATCACCAGCTGAAAATTACAGGATTCTCCAGTTACAGAATCAGGCACAATTATACAGGGCGTCCCAAACATTTAGCTTCCTTTGTGCAACCGCCGTGGAAGAGATGTAATTCAAATTGTCTTGTTTACCATACAGTTTTATACAATAAGCTTCAACTCAGAGTTTGAGACCTTAGTTGAGTCAATCTGACAAGTGGTTGCTGATTTATGGCACACGAAAGGCAAAGTAAGTGGTTGCTTCAAAACAGTAGCAGTTCTTTTGTTCTCTAATAATGTAAGAATCAAGTAATTATTGCAAGAGAATGTTCTAGCGTTGTATCTTAATATTTTCAAGATTGAAAATGGGTTAATAGAGTTGTTTAAACAAACTGTAACTCTTTCAAACTCCAAGTTGAAGCCTGACCTATGCAACTGTACCTGTATCAAAAACGAGACAATACGATAATTGACTGTAAATCAGCTTGATGCGAAATCCTTCACGTGTCTTTACACGACAAGGCCAAGAGACAAGCATTTTCAACAAATATTAGCTGCAGTCCTTTTTCTTAGCGAGCACATATAACTGCGNGTTGAGTAACTCGAAGTTTCTTTCATAAGCGTACGGGAAGAAAAAATCTAAGGGGGCTGCCTGATGAAGAGTCTATTGTTTACGAATATGCTAAAGATTCCCTTGACTAAAATAAATAGTTTCTTAAGTAATTTTTTCCCAGTACCTAATACTGGAGTTTCTTAATTTTTGGGGATTGAGTTTCTCGTGAGCGGTTTCTGATAAAAAAATACGTGAAAATGTGCACAGGAAACTGAACGACAAAGGAAAAGTACAGGTAATACTTTCAAAAAGAAGATTAAATTAAACATAACATATTCATACTCCAGGGTTCTTCTATGCCAGGCTGTAATTTCAAAAGAGCCAAACCATAGAAGTCGTCTTGATATAGATAGAAGTAAGGGTCTTTGGTCTTGAGTTCGTTTTCCACTTCCTCGCTTCGAAAAACCACTACTGAAGCTTGGCAAACAAGATAAATCACGAAAAATAAAAAGCGCAAAAGAACACATGACTTTTCCATTTTCAAAAGTTTGTTTGTCTTCACGGAAGTTTCAAATTTGTCTTCACTTAGCAAATGGCGTCAGCAATTTTGAAGCTTCGCACGGCTTCGCACGGCTTCGCACGGCTTCGCGCCAAATTGGGGTTGCTAGGAGCTTTCATAATGGCGGAAGTTGCTACGGTTCAATCGCTCCTCGCTTCCCTGTGGCTTCCTTGCGCATGGCAAGTACGTTTTTCTCTCTTCTTCCTCCTGACTAGTTTGTTATTCTAATTCTAAATACGGATCGAACAAGAATCAATCAAACTGCGTTAATAAATTTGGAGATTCATATGTTTTTAGCCTGTGGACAGGCTTTTCAAGCAGTTCCCAGATACAGGGCCTGTTCACAAGTAGATTCGCCCCAAGTCTATTTCCTGAAGTCCGTCTGACCGATCCCTTTCCAATAAATCCCGGATCTGCCATTCCAATTACGGAATGTTGGAAAATGGCGGATCCGGGAACTATGGGAAAGGGATCGGTCAGACGGACTTCAGGAAATAGACTTGGGGCAAGTCTAGTTCACAGGCTAATATGTTTTACACTACTGCTCGATTTACCTCGATTACGCTTTCCCCATTTTCGAATCAGCTCTCCTTTTGATGTGAATTTCATGATTCTGTGGTTACAATACCTGCAAAGCAACACAAAATAAATAAACAACAGATTGACCCTTTGGAAAGTCCTACTAAAGTACCTTAAACATACAACAGCATACAGCATAGCATTTGCTCCTGGTTACTTTACTGAATACCCTTCGACACTGTACTAACTCTCGAGTTAGGAATAGACATCTTCCCCACTTATCAATTTTCTGAAAAAACCACCCAGGGCATCCTTGTTCCAGACCCCCCGTTTATTAATTTCGAGCTTCTTGGAACGTAAAACATGTGAAATCATGGGCGCGCGATCTCTAAGAAACATGGAAATGCGGTAGAAACGCGGTGGAAACGCGGTTTCGTTAAGAAACGCGGTAATTGTTGTTCCTACAGCAGTTTGTTAATAATGAAAGATGAACACAACTACCGCGATTCTTAAAGCCCATGGTGAAATCGTCTTTCCTGAAATGTGATTCGAGCTGTATTTCTCATTTTAATAATTTTTTCTCATATTCTTAACTTGTTCCTAATGTTCTCTGCAGTCAAAAACACTCGTATGTTCTAATTCCAGACTGAATGTTGAAGAAATTTTTCACCGACCCAGTTTATTCCAGATCCCCGTTTATTAGGATTTAGGAAATTTTCCACCCACCCCCTTATTCAGCCCCCCTCCCGTCTATCCCGGACTCGAGAGTAGATTCTCAATTAGCAATTGGGCAGATATAAAAAAATTGACATGAAATTAAATGAAATAAACGACACATCAATGGAGTGATGTCGGCACAAATTGTAAACTAAGAACTAAGGCTGGGAGAGTGTTTTGCTTGTGTGCTTTCAGAGCACACTGCGATTAAGCATACTTAACAGTATCCTATACATCAATCTTTGAAACTGTTCTGAAATATCAGAAAAGGAAGGTTCGTTCTGGGAGGATAAAATGATAACTCCGCATTGTTTTGATGTAAAGTGGGAAAACAAGGGTTGCAAGGCATTTATACTGCAAAGTGTAAATTACAACAACTCACCCATCAGCAACAAAGAAATTGCCATTTGACTCAACTGCAATATCAGCTGGTTTGCAGAAATGATCGTCATCTGTTCCAGGGGTAAGTGCAATACCCAGGGTTAACGCAGGTTTAGACAAGTCGGTATGAGAAAATTTGTAGACCTAAAAAGTAAAAAAACAGGTAACTTAAACATGCTGATATTTCATATTGATTACCGTGTGCTCATCAGAATAAGGCTGGTTTTGAAAAATCAAGCAAATAAAAGTTGTATGGACACCTTAACGAATTAACTAACGAGAATTTTACGGTATTTTACTAACTATCTATACCGACTTCTACGATTGTGCCGCAAATTGTAAATTCAGTGCAAACAAATGTGAAATTATCGAATCTTGTCTACTGACTATCGACAATCGCTACAAGCAACTGCTAGCAGCATAGACGCATGTTGTTTTACCAAAAAGAGCACTTTCTAAGGATACGGAAAGGAATAATATAGATTGTTGAGAGCTCGGTGATTTGATATCTACGTTCTACCGTAGGGTTGTTGTGCAGTTTCTTTATCTGATTTATTTTGCCAGTAGAACGTAACATTTATAACAAAAGCACAAGGCCATTTGAACTCAAGCAAATTCACTTCACTACTCACCTGATGTGCGCCTACATCTGTTACCCAAATATTGCCATGTTTGTCCACTGTTAGTCCATGGGGAAGGTAAAAGCTACAAAAAGAATGACAAATACTATCGTGCAATACATAACACAATTTTATGCAAATGCAAATTCATTTTCAAAGATAGTTTCAAAGCAATTTTCCTTTTCACTTTATCACTGGCTTCGGATTCTATTTTATGATCTTTGCTCTTCTAAAATTCATTCCACTTGTCTATTAATATGACGGTGAACTATATCCTAAGTGAGTCGGAAAGATATGTAAAATTTAAGTTGAAGCCTCTGAGTCACAACCTTATTTCATGATATTTGGTCACCTGGATTATCTGTGACCTATGAATTTACAAAAAAAATTCTTAATCAGGAACCATCAATGTTGACGCCTTTGGCACTCCTTCCAATGAAAATTGAATACCTTACCTGTTTGAACCCCATTTTTTGACCACAGCACCAGAAACTGGATTCAAATGAAGAACAGTTGGCTTTGCAATCTTACTCCTGTATTTTTCTGTTAGATGGTTATATCTATCGAATGTGCTGCAAGCAAATAGACAAGCAAATTTGGATGTGATCTTTATAACGAACTACATATCGTTAAAAGGCGAGTCAAAAACAGGTTCAGGGAATACGAAGGTTCTTACGTTTCGTTCTAAGAATCTGTTTACGAGAAAAGAACGTCTCTCTCAAATTAGATGTCACATGAGATTTGCGATAACGCAAAATTGCTCATGCAAAACTCTTCACTTGTTTTATTCCCGCTCGCGGGAATTTTCACGTGACATCTAACTTGAGACAGACTTTGCTTCTCCAATATGAAATTCTAGTATTACATTCACACAGCACAAAATACTGTCAGCAGCTAAATCCAAACTTTGTTATGATAAGAATGTCTTTGCACCTTTTGAGCACTATTTAGTACAAGTAAATATATGTATTAAGTGTATTAAGTATGTAGTACTGTAAATACCTAAATATTTCTTAGCTACATTTTTTATATATACTATATATATCAAGAAACGTATCTTTAGTAGTTGTGGAAACTACATGATAAATCTTGTAACATGAAAGTAAGAAACGAATTAAGAAACTTTTAATACGAAAACGTGGAAAGTTTCGTGCAAAATTTGAAAAAAANAATACCTTACCTGTTTGAACCCCATTTTTTGACCACAGCACCAGAAACTGGATTCAAATGAAGAACAGTTGGCTTTGCAATCTTACTCCTGTATTTTTCTGTTAGATGGTTATATCTATCGAATGTGCTGCAAGCAAATAGACAAGCAAATTTGGATGTGATCTTTATAACGAACTACATATCGTTAAAAGGCGAGTCAAAAACAGGTTCAGGGAATACGAAGGTTCTTACGTTTCGTTCTAAGAATCTGTTTACGAGAAAAGAACGTCTCTCTCAAATTAGATGTCACATGAGATTTGCGATAACGCAAAATTGCTCATGCAAAACTCTTCACTTGTTTTATTCCCGCTCGCGGGAATTTTCACGTGACATCTAACTTGAGACAGACTTTGCTTCTCCAATATGAAATTCTAGTATTACATTCACACAGCACAAAATACTGTCAGCAGCTAAATCCAAACTTTGTTATGATAAGAATGTCTTTGCACCTTTTGAGCACTATTTAGTACAAGTAAATATATGTATTAAGTGTATTAAGTATGTAGTACTGTAAATACCTAAATATTTCTTAGCTACATTTTTTATATATACTATATATATCAAGAAACGTATCTTTAGTAGTTGTGGAAACTACATGATAAATCTTGTAACATGAAAGTAAGAAACGAATTAAGAAACTTTTAATACGAAAACGTGGAAAGTTTCGTGCAAAATTTGAAAAAAAATTTAGACTAGCTAATCCAAGTCTTCCTTTGCTCTTCCTTAGCTTAGTTAGGGGCATCTGTCAACAGGCAAGCATTACCATTTACATCGGCACTCAAGAAAACCCCTCACATCCAAAGTTAAAAAGGGACTTCCACGTACCTTTCTCCCCAGACCCTATCAGCTCGATGAAACACAATAAGATGCTTGCTATCCATTCCCAAAGCAGACACTTGGCCAAGGTTCTGTAAATCTTTTCTTTTATACGGCCAATCACCATCTACGACTGGCACTTCTGCTATATTCACTTTGGTATCATGGCTTTTTGTCTCTTTATGGTTTGCATTTAAAAGGTTATTTAAATCTGATTCCATCGCTTCCTGGACTTTGTTTCCTGAATGTTCAGAGTGGTCGGATGCTTGTTTAGAGCTTTTCTGATCATGCACCTGAAAACAGATAAATTCTGAATAATAAATCAGGTATAAAAAATTAACTTTGTACCGGGTTTGTACCGGGCACGTGTAGTCTCGACAAACTGTATACAAGTTTGAAAAATTCTGACGCCAAGAGTTTACAACCACGAGGCATATCAACCAATTACCCAAAGCAAATTTTTATGTTAACCCTCAATGGCTAAATTAAATTTAGATGTTTTTCTTACCATAATCAGTAACTTGGTTGTAGAGCTATAAATCAACAAACGCAATATTTACTCTTAGACCCAAACCAGAGCCTTCATTGTAGACCCCTGAGAAGGCAAGAAACCCTGAAGCATGGCAACCCTCGACATTCTCAGCAAACAACTTGCTACTGATTCTAATTGAACAAAACTAAATCAAAGACTACTTGACAAATTGTATCACTGTTTCTTACTGGTCAAGGGAATTCTTTACCTTTACTAAAATGAACCAGTTATTATTAAAATTACAATTTTTAAGTAAAGTAAAAGTAAAGAAATCTCTTGATTAATGATGTAATATGAATGTCCCTTGAGAATGTCTTCCTCTCGGTTTCTAATAATAATAAGCACGAGGCATATCAGCTTTGGATGTAGAGGGCCGACATGCTTCTGCCTTCCCTAGAATCGTTAGCTCTTCTCTTCTGGAAGCTCTGGTTTGGGTCTAAGAGGAAATTTTACACTTGCTGATTTATTGCTCTGCAACCAAGTTACCAAAAATTATCAGAAAAACATCAAAATTTAATTCATCCATTCAGGGTTAACATAAAACTAGCTTTGGGGTGATTTGATGAAAACACTTGGCGTCAGAATTTTTAAACTTGTATACAGTTTTTTGGGACACCCGGTATGTTGTTTGAATAATTAAGGATTTAAAAACCAATATGCACGTATAGTTTCACAGCTCAGGATGGTAGGAGATCCTATCGAAACGCACTGATTATAATAATGACCTAGTCCTACCGTTTACGTTCCTAATAATGATAATGGATTTGTCTTGAATCTATACTAAAATTGTTTTATCAATCACCGGAATTGTCATCAAATATATTTATCACGGAACTGTCTCATTTTAAAATGCGAAGCGATCAATCGTTTGAATTTAAAAAATGTTATGATATGTGTCGCATTGATTATGAATGACGATAAAATACTTCACGATAAAATACCAACAATAAAGTAAAGACTAAGTACGAACGTACCTTGTCTGAAGGAAGGCTGTTCTCTAAGCTTTCACTGGCCGAAAGTCCATCTGCATCTCCTCCTCTGTCCTCAGCACTCCCAAGCAGCCTATCATCCAAGTCTCTACTTGTCAAAGGGTCTTCATCCCCGCTTCGGCTAAAGTCATCCGAATCATCAACATTTCCTAGGGCATCCGGGGACTCAAGTCCATCTCTGTCTGGATTTTCCGGATCAATCTACAAACAGCAGATTTGAAATGTTCAGTTGATCTCTTCTTAAAGGTTACAAGATGTGGATAAGGCCCCGTTTACACGATACCGGATTCACTTCATATCAGATTCGTTTCATACGAGATAGGCGTTCTGTTTACACGATCACGACCCAATCCGATATGAATTCACTCAGCTTTTGCGGAGTGGAATCATTCCGCTGGAAAGTGGTATGAAACCAATCCGGTACGTATCGGATTGGGTAAAGTGTACGTGTAAACGCAAGAATGCTGTATCAACTCGCTCCGCAACCTTCGAACGCAGAGACTCTGAAACAAAGCATTGTACCCCGCAGTGCGGAGTAACTGCTGTCGTGTAAGCAGGACGCCAATCTGGTATGAAACCAATCCGATATGGTTCAGTGAATCCGATATGAAATGAATCCGGTATAGTGTAAACGAGGCCTAAGAAGGCCCTAGTTTACAAATATTCTAGACCTAAAGTACCGACCAAGAGCGCAAAGAATATCCACTTTCATCAGGCCCATGATCAGTCCTGAAATTGGTGATATAATCTTTTTATAAATAAAATCATTCTTCACGATTTTTGTTCAATTTTTCGGCTGCTATCTTTTCGAGTTGTGAGCGACTTTTGTAAATTTTTGGTCTGGATCGATCAATTTGTCAAAAGACTGAACTAACTAGAAAATTGAGAAAACACTCCGAGACAACTTTTAAATTATACTGAATGTGATGGCGCAGCCTGATATAACGTAGCCACTACCTTAAATTCTAAAACAACATCGAAGATTTTAAATTTGATCACGCGTTTCAGGCAATTTTCCAGTCGTTTTCAAAACTGAATGTCTTAGAAAGATTTATAGAAATATCAAAGTCTTTAAACAACTGAAAGAAACTTGCTTGATAACAATCTAGTATTTGGGTCTAAATTTTGACTCTAGATAAATTTGCAATTATTTGGTTGCAAGCTACCTTAACTTGTAGCTTAACTTATAGTTTGTATCTTGTTTGTTTATGTTTTGTTCTCTCGTCGTCTCTTTGCATGTTGTTCTCGTATTGTTTTTTGTTTCATGTTATGGCCATTGGACAGTCATGCCTTTTTGCTCCCCTTGGTATCGTCCCGGTAGTGTTGTATAATTGTATAGTAATTAGAAAGTATAGTATGATGAACAATGTATTGTGAATTTTTATATGAATATAAAAAAAATCTAGCACGGGTTTTAGCTTCAATCATTTCCAACTAACTTGGTGTAAGAAGTCCTCGGGGGGGGGGGAGGGGGGGATGGACGGACGGAGTAACTTGTAATGCTGGTAGCGCGGGGACGTGCCACTTTTCAGGGGTCGATTGCTCCCAAAAGTTGCTGAATTATTGTTATCGTTTCCAGACAATTTGCGGAGTGGAACTATGGCTGCTTTTCACGACGAATTTTTGCAGTCATGAGAATTACAAGAATTTTTCATTTGGGGAATCACTGTTTTCCAAGGCAAATGGTACGGTCCCATCCTATGACAGGTATCGGTACCCCCCCCTCCCCCCCAGATGGAGTTTCCAAGGACAACAAAAATTAGATACTCGAGAAATAAATACAGACCTCTTCCCCATCTTCATCATCGTCATCTCTCCTTGCTTCTTCTCCTGCATCTCCCATAGCATGTTGATAATGATGATGTCCTTTCTTTAGTTTCATGCTGGCAGGCAGTTTATCGGAATTAGCGGGGTATTTGAGTTTCGGCAAGCCTGGTTGTATATCATAGCATTCTGCGGGATAATACCGTGATGACTTTCGATGACTTGACCCTTTATTGTACACTTTGTAATACATCATGTAGAAATTGCACATCTCATCTTTTGATGTGGCTCTGAAATACCAAGCAATTTTTGTTAGGTCTTGAAAACCAAACATAGGTAAGAAAATTTCCAACTGAAAGCTTTCATAAGAGTACAGTAAATCCCCGCATATAAGAACCTACCTTTTTGAGACCCAGGCTGAATTAGGTTCTTATTTTAAAAGTCTTCAGATTAATTTCAGGGAAGAAAGGTTCATAAAGGTTCTTATTCCAAGGGTCCCTTGTGTAAACCTTTTAGGAGTTATCATCAAGAGATTTTCAACCCTGTTATTCGTTTTTGCAATGTTATTAAGGACCTAACAACTAATTCTAAGCTTAAAAATAGCAGCGGAGGTGGTTCAGATTTTAAAAGCCTACTGGGACTAAAAAAAACAACTTTATTACCCTTTTAATAAGAACATATTTTTTCATCAAATTGAAACAGGTCCTTAATCACAAGGTGCATAATTTAGGAAAACAGCCTGTAGGTTCCTATTTTTGTAGGTTCTTATATGCCGTGATGTACTGTATTAATCAGAAATGTCTCAATGCAAACGTTAGAATATACGGAGGTCACCTCAGCTACTAGGTTACTCTGCTACTAGGCTCTTTCGATCGGAAGATTCAGAAGATTCGATCGTTTCACGATGGATTTGCTTTTCAAAACAACCTTCAAATTTCGTAGCACCAGAAGGCTTTTCAACAGTGTAAAAGTAATTTTTCTGATAATTGCAATTAATTCTTGTACAATAATATTCGCGTTTGAAGAAGGTTGAAACGGATGTAGAATAAAAGCAAAGAAAACAACGCCTACCCCATATGTGTCCATCGATTCCTATGAGGCGTATCGTAAGTACATCGTCCAGCCTGACAGAAAACATAATAACAAGGTTTGCATTCAAGATACAATTCTGCTACAAGTTTTATTGTACTGTAAAAGCTCTATTAAGGCCCAGGGAGCTTTATTAAGTTCACAGACTTTAGAGGGGGCTTAAAAGAGAGGGGCTTAAAAGAGAGGGGCCAAATTAGAGAGGGCGAGGGGGTTATTCACAAATTCAAATGACAAGGCTATAAATAATAGCTTTTTGTGTCTTTTACCTCTTTTGCGGGGTTATTTTGTGGAATATACATACAATGTTACGAGTCAAATATGCATTCAACGCTGTAGCAATCCCAAACCATACCAAAATTAACATCCAAACTTGTTTCAGCCAGGGACCGCGGAGCCAGGAGGGCTGGATTTTCAAGTCGTACTTTTAAATTCTTTAAGAAATTATGCTTATATCAGCAAATACCACCTAGGGTTCATAACTTAAGCACTATCGAAGTTGCAACTATTGTTATCAATAGAAATGAGAACAAGATACGAAATTTTGGGAAATTTGATTGAAAGTTGGATCTATTGCCGATACAAACTTATTCTTAAGAAACAATATTCGCGTTATTAGGTTCTGTTATGTTTAAAATCTTTATTTCTGAAAGTAGAGAGGCTTTATGTTTCCATACAGCCAAACTCGCATAAATCGGATCTTTCCTGACCAAGAAAAACAATCCGACTTGCACAAACTCCGACTTATGCGAACTAATTTGAAAAGGAAAATGCGGATGAGACTTCCAAGTCTCTTCATTTTTTTCCGACTTATGCAAATATCCGAATTATGCGAGTCCGACTTACACGAGTATGACTGTGTTATCTACATTAAATGTAATAATTCCGCGAGATTGCTAAATTCTTAACTTTATAACATAAAAGATTAAAGCGGGGCATTCCTTTCAGGCCCTTGCCCGTAATCCAAAAGACGCTCCGTGGTACTTTACTTGGTACATGAACCTTTCGCCATCAGATGAAAGATTGCAATACTGTACACTTTGTTCATCGATGATTTTATGGTGATTTAGTTGTTGAATATGCTACTAATGAAGATCTTTTCTTAGGCGTTTCTAGCTATGAAAAGGGCGTTGGTCGCATGTATAGCCAAAGTAGAGGGCGTGGTCGAGAAATTTTTCTGGGGGCATCGCCCCCAGACCCCCTCAGAGTTTTCCACTGCTTTATAGCCCACTCANTTAACTTTATAACATAAAAGATTAAAGCGGGGCATTCCTTTCAGGCCCTTGCCCGTAATCCAAAAGACGCTCCGTGGTACATGAACCTTTCGCCATCAGATGAAAGATTGCAATACTGTACACTTTGTTCATCGATGATTTTATGGTGATTTAGTTGTTGAATATGCTACTAATGAAGATCTTTTCTTAGGCGTTTCTAGCTATGAAAAGGGCGTTGGTCGCATGTATAGCCAAAGTAGAGGGCGTGGTCGAGAAATTTTTCTGGGGGCATCGCCCCCAGACCCCCTCAGAGTTTTCCACTGCTTTATAGCCCCCTCAATCCAAAATATGCTCCGCAGTCCCTGGTTTCAGCTAAATAAATTTAAAATCTTTCATAACCTCTCACATTTAATGCAAGCAGGGGGGCTTAATAGAGAGGGGGGCTTATCTAAAATCTTGGCTTAGAAGGGAGAGGCATATTAGAGAGGGAGAGAAGAGGGGCAGCTTAATTTAAATCTATTGTAATGCATTATAGTCACGAATTTAAAGGGGAAAATTCAGAAAAGTGATACATACCATGATATCACCGTAATGTATCCGTAATTGATTTTTCTTTTTGATTGGATAAAATATCTGCAACAACGGAAAAAAAACGCTGTTTTCCTGTATTCTATGACAGCATAAATGATGGATGTAAAGCGCCTAAAAGTACAGTAATGCCTTATACAATTAATAAAATGAGACTCGTACACAGTAAACACCTAATCTGTCGATATCCGTACTTTTCTGGTCGAATGCCGATATGATTAAAGTTTGTATCAAATTAGATGTCACGTGAAAATGTCCACGAATAAAAACACAAACAGTGGACTTGTTTTGCATAAGCAATTTTGCGTCATCGCAAATCTCACGTGACATCAAATTTCAGATAGACCTTAGTGCACAAGGGAAGTTTCGTACCTGAGGCCTTTGTGGATTTCCAATTCCAATCAACTTCCACTTCCCGTGACGTACTCTGTAACCAGAAATAACCCTTGCTGCAACAAAGAGAAAAAATGTCATAATATACAATGGATTGTCACTTATTTTCTGGAAAATGAGCTTCGTCGTGGTACCGATTCTCAAATCCGCGCTCAAATCTATACTTCTTCACTGAGAAGTAATTCCACAAATTGAATTGAATCGCTCTCTGCTTCAAGGAAGCTGCTATCTACCATCTTGCAAAATCATAGTCCTCATTAATTCAATATCAACTGGTATACACTCATTTTTTATAAGAAACAGCTTATAGGAAATAACCTGTGTTCCAGACCCCTTAAAAAAAAAAAAAAAAATTTCCTTTCTTTTCAAGGGGTCCGGAACACAGGCTAATAGGAAACGGTAGGCTCAATTTCTTTAAACTTAAGAAACTACCCTACCTGAATTTAAAAAGCTAAGAAACTTTTGTAATTTGTAGCTTTAATTTTCACAGGTAACTCGAAAATGTTTGACACTGTACAATAATAGTGGATGTTTTGGCATTGTTTTGAGTGCGAACTATGTTATAAGATATAATTTTGGGCACATCAACCGATGCAAAACATTCATAGTCTGCGTAGTTAATAGACTCTTCATTCAATTCTGTCGCTTGTAATCTTATAAAATTCAGTGAGATGCTGCTGGTGACAAACGACTGCTTTTGACGAGTAAGAGGAGTGTCTCACACAACTTCGTTCCCAAGGGTAGCTGTTGTTGTCAAGTTGTCAACATGAGGCTAGAGACCTTAACAGATACGTAGGCGTTAGGCGTTGCAGTTTATGGAGATATGTGTAGGCGTTGCAGTTTATGGAGCGTCTCACAAAGAAGATCTAATGTAATTAAAGGCTAAAAATCCTAAAATCTTCAAAAATCCCAAAAATCTCGAAAAATCTTGGAAATCTCAAAAATCTTCATAAAATCTTCACAAAATCTTAGAAATCCCAAAGATAATCCTAAGAATCTTCGAAAATCTCAAAAAATCCCAGAAATCTCCCCCAACAAATGATAGAAATTCTCATAAAAATCTTTCGACAATTCTTTGAAAATCCCAAAAAATTGTTTAAATCCTCACAAATCTTGCAAAATCTTGAAAATCTTGCAAAATCTCGAAAATCTTTGAACATCTCGATAAATTATGAAATCTCAAAAATATAACAATCTCAAAAGGTCTTATAAATCTTAAAAAATCTTTGAAAATCTCAGAAAAAATCTCAAAAATCTTTGAAAAATCTGAGAGATTTTTAAAATCTCAAAATCTCGTACGCTGTTTTTGGAGTGATTTGCCCCTCGGTTCAAATGAGTGCTTTATAAACTTACCTGTGCTATGAGCATGTGTGCGAAATGCAAACGGAACTATATCATATGGCCTTATATATCTGCAGGCTATATCAGAATGAAACCCTGGAGAGGAAAGCAAAAATACTATTAGATAGGAGATAACAATGAAATCTTAAACTTATAGCAATGGTCTTGATTGAGCTGGTGGTCCCTCAAACTATGACTCGCTCATAATCATGCTTACACAAAGACTGGACTGAACTTGCAAGGCGCGTTCTTATGTCAGATGGCCTAAATATTGATTACGTAAGACTTCCAAATTCAAGTTTCTAGCGTTGAAGCACGTAAAAAAACTGGGACTATCAAGGTGAATGTTTCTCTACCCATGAATGGGGAGCAGCGGTTGCTGAGCCGTCGTAGCTCAGGTAACTTGCTCGCCGCTTTAGGAGTNTTTTTCAACATGCAACTTGCAATTTTTATTGTAAGAGACACAAGCTCCCTACTCTATCTGAATCAACTATCATTTCATTTTAATAGACTTTTCATGTTTATCTTTTTGGTAAACAATTTTCACCATATTTTTAATTTAAAGTTTTAAAGAATTTTAATATGACTGATGCCACAAACTTCAATGCACCCACTGTGTTTCAAACCTTGTTTATTTTTCAATAAGAAAGGTATTCTTCATAACATAAAGCTGGAGACAGCTGATTTTGTTGTGTTGACACGGTTTAAAATTCAGCATGATCACAAATTAAAAATTAAAGAGCACGTTGGCAGACGAAATCCCGAATCCGTATGTTTATCCAGTTTTCATTATCCCTGTGTGACATAATTAATGATTCAGCGTTTCTACACACGCAAACTTTAGACTTCTCAAAGGATAACTGCTAGAATTGCGGGCTTTGAATCGGCCCAGACTGCAGAGTATGGCAAGTGCACACCCGAGATATTTTTTCTAAAATGTCACTGCACACCTAGAAATGGGTGTGGCAGGGTGTGGGGTGGGCGTGGCATGGTTGTGGCTCTATTGTTCGGAGCAAATGAAGAATTTGGTTTCCTCAAGGGCCCAAAGAAGGGGATGAATTGAAAAAAATTTGTATCTGTTTAATAACAAAATAAGAAATATCAATCGTGTACATTTTCTTCTTTCATTTTTGCGTTTGTATTGGTATTATTAGCATAGTTTCGATCTGTAAATGGTCAATCTTGTTGATGTATTGGTGAAGTATTGGTATATAGGTTAAGCACAAAATTTGTGTGCACACTTGAAGTGCACACTTATACCAAAGTGCACACTTGCACACTTGAAATTTTGCTCTTGCACACCCGAGATCTCGTTGGAAACTGCCCTACTCTGCAGTCTGGGAATCGGCCATGTTTCTTCCTAATCCCCCAACAGGAAGTATTGCAAGAATTCTAGGCCAAACTTTTATCGTCAATACAAGAAGTTTTACCTTCTGTGGATGAGCACCAGGCATGCTAATATCAAGTATAAAGTTCTTCGAATCTTTCGACACTCCATTTTGCATGCTATGAAAGTTTGATCTCGATCTTTGATGCAGTTTCCCCGGAAACGATAGGCCTAACGACATCGAAACTGCCAGAACGATGCATAAAAACAGCAGGCCTAAATCTAAATATTTTCTGCCTTGAAGTAGCATGTTGTCGTTCGTAATTTCACAGAAATTGTATATGTTTGCAAGTATTCATCTGCGTTGGTTGTGAGTGTAAGCTTTGTAGGAGATAAGGTCTTCTTTTGATGATACTCTGCCGTCGTTGTTCCAGGCAACCTGTGTGTGTATTTGCACCGCACGCACTGCTTCTCTTTCGTCTTCTTGCTTTTTAGGCCAATTCTACACCAGCTGCCTTTCTTTGCCAATTGCTGTTTCACTTCTTTCAAGACAAATTCATAACGCTCCTCTTCCTCTAATAATCTTGTTCTTAGAGCTGAAAATACCCTTATTAACCAGTTTAAAGGGCAAAGGAACAGTAAACTTCTAACCGATTTTCTTCCTTCGCAACAACAGACAGACAATAATAAATTGTTCCGCTTCGGCAGCTGGTGAAATTCTAATTTTGCTCATTTTGGTTACGCCTCCTTTCCATGATGACAACAGCAGACAATCGAGACAATAGCTATTGTTCCTTTTGTTCGATCGTTCCTTTCGTGCTTCGTGTTCTTCTTATAGTTTCATATGTGCCCAAAAAACATAAAATTCCACTGAAAACTGTACGTGTTCGATAAAATTATTCAAAATTTGCTAGCTTATTAATCCAAAACGGGTCCAAAAGCAAAATATTTAGGACACTTGATTTTATACAGCAGCCCAAGAGCCCAAGTAACACGAGCTTGCAATGCTTGATTTTTAGGAATTTTAGTGCCGCTGTCATGCGAGGAACGTAGGCGCATCTCCATATCAATATATGGTCCTTAGACTTTAGAGTCTTTACTTCTTCTTTTTCTTTATGTGTCATGCGCTACGGCGTTGACGATCATGCTCTTCCAAATTTCTCTATCTTGACAGGCTTGAATGAGTTCATTTTCATTTGTCGTGTTGGTCCATTCTTTGATGTTGCTCAAATACGTCATTCTCTGTCTGCCTCTTGCTCTTTACCTTCTACTTTCCCAGTTAGCGATAGATTCTCTATGCCTTTTCTCCGCATAACGTGTCCTAAAAATGTCATTTTCCTGTTTTTGATGGTCTGTACCAGTTTGCGCTTTACGTTAGCAATTGAGTCTTTACTACAGGTTGTTAAAATCGTTTTGATAAATCAATGTTATAATCTCAGTTACTGAATATTTATAGCCTTCTTAAAGTCTGTCGGGGAAAAAATCCGCGAATAAAAATAATTAATGAGCTTTGCATGAGTAATTTTGCGTTATAGCAAATTTCAACTGGCATCTAATGTTTTAGAGGGTTTTGATGTCATTTCTAGTTCTCGAGCCTCAAGCGACTGCAAAGATTGCATGGGCACAGGTTAAAGAAGAATCTATCTTTGACCATGTAAAATTCATTCAATATTCTACAAAAGCTTTTGTTAGTTAATCAACCAATCAATAAACTAGGAGAAGGAACTTCAAGATCTCAGCTGATAAATCCTGTTCTCAAGATTTGCAATCTCTTCTGCTAAATTTCTTGTTCTTGAATTTCCCTCTTGCAATTGACGCTTTATTCTCGTGAGTTGTGCGTTGTTTCGTTTCTAAGAAATGCGAGAGAAAAATGATTAAATACGTCGATCATTTGCCCATTTGCTGAAAAAACTGAACTGCTCGTTGTTGACTTTCTTCTTTGATTATTTGCCTAACACATTTATGAGAAATCAATTTTACCAAAATGCAGAGACTTCGATGATAGTTGGAGCATAGGCGGTAGATGGGCAGATTAGCGTCTGCCGGGTCAACCGTAAGTGGCTACAAAATAACAGGAAGCCGCTCTGAAAGCATTGCGGCAAATTTAATCTTAATAACCCCAACCTATGACCACAATATTTTTCAAAAAGCAATCCACGCATCTCCTACCGCCCATGGTTGGAGAAACTTGGTTGATGGAGAAATATCATTATGTGGTATTTTAACATTTTGATTACCATTCTTGAGTTTAATTCGCAAAAAGTATCTAGCCTAACTAAACTCTTTCTTTCAAAATACTGTTTACTTTCAACATGATTTAAAACTTCATCATATTATGAGACCCAAAGCCAATCTCGAAACTTGTACGTAGTACCGAAACGAAGTTCTAAATAAGTAAGAAACTTTTAATACTGCATGTTGTTGTTCTACCAAAAGAGAAACTTGTTTTAGTCTTGCAAATAACATTAAATTTCGACATAGATGCTTGAGGAACTATTTTACCGCTGTAAACTGGAAAAATTTGGTTCATCAAAATTAAACTTTTATTCGAAAATAGTAGCATACTAACTTGCAAAGTGTCCGTCTCTTGCTTTATCTTTTTTTGTTTATCTTTCTCTTCTTTCATCTAAAGGATCAAATATCCTCCGATAAATGAACTGAACGAATAAAGAAGAAACCGAAAAATTAAATTTGCAAATCATACAGTTGTCTAGGATATAGCTATCTCCTATATCTCCAATGTACAGGCCTACCGAATCCGAATTGTGGACCCTGTGATAACTGAAAAGGACAGACAAATCACCTTTTTGAGAAAATGTTTTCAATACTACCCTCTAGATCGGAAAAGGGGGGAAAACCGATATCATGGTCCTGCTCCACTGATTCTCAATCATGTTCTTCCTGCTTGAAAGACAAATTATAAATCCTTCCTCTGCTAGCAAGGGTGAATTTTGTAAAGCAAATATTCAAATATTCCGGTTTCCGATATAACAAAGTGATTTCGGATTTGAAGAATAGATTTCACACCTATGAGTGCACTCGATCAAATCAAAATAAACAGTGATAGGAACACATTATTGTCCGTTGCGTTGAAGGTGTGGAATATGTACTTCAGAACAACAAATTGGTTTGTGNACCTTTTTGAGAAAATGTTTTCGATACTACCCTCTAGATCGGAAAAGGGGGGAAAACCGATATCATGGTCCTGCTCCACTGATTCTCAATCATGTTCTTCCTGCTTGAAAGACAAATTATAAATCCTTCCTCTGCTAGCAAGGGTGAATTTTGTAAAGCAAATATTCTTCCGGTTTCCGATATAACAAAGTGATTTCGGATTTGAAGAATAGATTTCACACCTATGAGTGCACTCGATCAAATCAAAATAAACAGTGATAGGAACACATTATTGTCCGTTGCGTTGAAGGTGTGGAATATGTACTTCAGAACAACAAATTGCTTTGTGATGTCGGAGAGCTGAATCTTCCTTTTACAAAATCCATCCTTGCTTGCTCTTTGCTCTGCTGTGTTGGAAGTCGTTCCTTTAAGAAGTTACTAACCAGAGTTGAGGAAAAATAGTTCGATCTACTTACCACTTTATTCATTGATTCTAACTCAAACTGCATCTCTTTTTCCTGCAATAATACATTTTCAAGACTCTTCTCTACTTCAGCAAGCACTTCACCATTTAGAATTCTTTGACAAGCTTCTTTTGTCCCAAAATTCTGAACTGTGGAGAGAGTGCATTTCTATGAACAATGCATTAATAAACATGTGTAAAGAAAAACACTGTAAAGATTTAACGAAAATAGAATACAAAAACACGATTGTCAATTCGCAATACTTTTCAATTAAAATCTTCGTTAGTTTAGCTAAAGAACATTTTAAAGGAAGTTTATTGACCAACATGCTTTGCAATCTTTTGTTTATGCTTTGGGTTTGATTTGTACCCCTCGGTGCCCTGTGTCTTTACCCTTGAATGACTAGCAGCCATGTTTGCTAGCAGAACGAACTTTTACAGATGGAATAATACAGTGGAGAATTACTCAAATTACTTTCAATTGCTACAATTACGATTACTTGTTTTAGTATTACTAAAATTGTACGTTTATGATGTCCATAGTCAGTTTATTTAAAATGGTTTCCACAAACAGGCACGAAATGAAAGATAAAGAAGTCATTGAATATAATAACTGCAACTGCAAGAATACTAGATTTGTGCAATCAACTTACTTTTAGACAAGATAATTTCAATTTCCCCATTCAGTTTGTGTATTTCTCTGTTAAAGTCGCTGTCTTCGTAAAAACTTTCAACTCTGTTCTTAAAACTGATCATCTTCGATCGTGACTTCTGGTACAAACTATAATCGAAGGAAAAAGCAAATTCGAAATTTCAGATGACAATAAATTATTTATAAATTTGATAGATTTATTCCAAGATAGTGATGAGAACCAATTTTTTTTTTTTTAGAAAATGAAAGCGTTTTTCCTTACGTTCTGTCTTGCTCTAACTTGCTCTTCAGTCCAATCAAATTCAAAATTCAAAGACNAGAAATCGGATTTGAGACTTAAGATGGATTTATTCCAAGATAGTGATGAGAACCAACTGATTTTTTTTTAGAAAATAAAAGCGATTTTCCTTACTTTCTGTCTTGCTCTAACTTGCTCTTCAGTCCAATCAAATTCAAATTCAAAGACTCGATGTCACCGAAATAGCTATCAATCTCTGCAATATAAAAACGTACAAAGGTTGAAACTTCTTCTAGTGGCACATATTTTTTTTCATTTTTAATAAAATATCTAAAATGCCACTAAATTTCATACAGCCAAATCAGCTACAAAACAACAAATTGAAATTAAAAGTAAAAAGGTCTGATAAAAACTATTTAAAAACTACTAATAAAAAACACCCCAAAGTCCTATTAAAAACACTTCTTGGAAAAAAAATCCAGAAAATTGGCACAAAAATCGAAGAAAGCAAAAAAGGAGCCACTCACTGAAAATTGTGCTCACACAAAATTTAAGAGAATATCGCCGAATATTTGGCAAAAAAAATTGCAATATTTTGGTTGAAAATATTTCGCAAAAGTTTATCCACAGAATCTTTGTTAGACGAAGGTATCTCTCAAAAAGTATGATATACCGTATTAAATGCCAATATGTTAGAGATTAGTAAAGAACAATACCATTTCGCATTTCATGGACAATTTTTCTTTTTTCATCGATTTCATCAGCTGTTAGAAAAACTCTTCTTTCAACACCACGTATTTCATCTTTCACTGCCTTTATCCGTTCAGTTGCTGAAAAAGAAACATATATAGATTGGTGCTCTGGATACCAGAGCCAAAGAATTAATAGACAAAGAAAAGAAAGGGACCGAAAGACGAGGAGGGAAGGACAGAGGGAAAGAGAGAAGGGAAGATACATCCTCTCTCTAATTCTCTGTCTCCTTTCCTCCAACTGTTTTCGTCCCGTTATCTGTCTTCATTGGCTCTGGTAGCCAGGGTAAAAGATTGGGTGCAACTTGCGATTTACATATATACAATGAGATTTTTTTAGAAGAAACGACGAATTTAACACAGTACTGAACATCTCTCAAAATTTTACAAGAAGTTTCCTCAAATTATCGCTGTCTACGTCGGTGGGGAATCTCCTGTGGCTTCATGAAAATTTCAAAGCAAATCTTACGAAACCATGCTTCTGTCTAGATATTTCTCAATCCTCAAGTAATACAGGGTCACACAGTCCAAGAACGAAGAAACAAGAGCAATCATGTTTTGGATCTCCTAAACTAAGCAAAATTGTCTTATAATTAAATAATTTTTCCAGTACTCAAATTCTAAATTTTTCCGTGATTTTAGACTTCAGTTTCTTATGAAGATATTCTTATAAAAAAACCATTTATCTGGAATATTAAAGTATCTTTAGTTTGAGGTCTATCTCTAAAACGTACGTGTCCTAGAAAGAAGAATTTATCCTTTAGTTTCTTCCTTCAGTTGCGTTAACAGAGAATACAAGCATACAATGTGTAACTCATCAATGAGCATAATACAAGGCTTACCTTTTCCAAACTCTACCTGCATTTCCATATGAAGATGAATTTCAAATTTCGGGACAAACAGGCATAGGAATGAAAACAGATATTTCTTAAGAATTCAATAATAAAACATCAATTATCTTTTCAATGCATTATAGAAAAGCTGACAGCAATGTTTGATTTAATTTACATCAACACAGGGCAGATCTCCAAAAATTTCCAACAAAATGTCACAACATGTAGCAATCATTGACAGCAGATAAATCATTTCCTGACCAGACAGATTTCATTTTTCAAATCAAAGATTCCAAACTTTAGTGGAAAAACTTCTCTTGGCCCCCTTTTGGGCACGACACATCTGAGAGAAGATTGCACATATTTTGTATAAGATAAGAAACTAGAAATTTGAGCCAGTACTGACAATTTCATAAGACTATCAGATTTTAAGTACTCAGTCAGAGTTGTTTACGAATTTCTTACGACTTCCTTGACAATCTTCATGTTTACTTCCTGTGCCTTCGTGATCATCTCAAAAAATAGATTTTTGAAGCCTTACCAAAGTTTAGACATTACTCCACTCCAGTACTAACAGAGTAATATGATGCAGAAAATAAGTGAAAAATAAATTAAAAATATGCTAAGAATTTCCTTGACTAAAATAGGAATTTCTTAATTTTTTAGCGATCTGAGGGTTGAGTTTCTTACAAAGAGTTTCTTTTGCAAAATACGTGTACGACTCTATGCAAATCTACAATCCTACATAATTCATTCAATAATTTCGAATTTGCAACCAAATTCTTGCACAAGGGATGTTTGGAGGCTTGACTGACATGCATTGTCATAAGCAAACTAGATATCAAATCATTCTGAAACCCTTCTAAGCTAGGTATGCAAAATCATCTCACCTTGATTTGCTCCAAATAATTCAAGCGACTCTGAAGTTCAGCAAGTTGATGTTTTTGGCCTTGGGCTACTTCATCAGCCAGAGCAGGTAAACTGTCTACATTAGCGCTTTCTAACCTTTCTGAGAGATTGACCAATGTTGGAACTGCGTCTCTTGATGGTCTTGGTGGACCTGAAAACTCCATTACTTTCAACAAAGCCCTGTTGCTTCTTCTTCAATATGATAGGCCTTAGGCCCAAGAAAGATGTCTCTGGAAAGAAATTTTTTTGCTGACGCTTACTTTTCGCGCCAAAATCTTTCGTTTCCAGACCTCTTGATCCGAGACCTCACGTTGTCAGACAACTTGAAAAAGAGCAAACATTTTTTGTAGGCTTTGCACGTTACTTTTATCTCTAATCTATATTAAATGAAGTTCATACGATAAACAAATTTATGATAAACAGTTCAGAATTTAAACTTTATCGGTCAAACTAAAATATCATGATTAAAAGAAATGGTTAGAAGTGCATAAAATGCGAAAGAAAACAAGTACATTATTACAGAGGATAACAACACAAGTGAATAGCCAAACCAACAATCANTTGATGGCATCATTCTTCCAGGTCGCTCCACTTTTTACTGCAATTCGCAACACTTGCGCTTTTCCTCCCAAATCAACTTTCCACCAAGGCTTGTTTTGATTTGATGTTGTTGCACATTTATAGTGGGCGCCATCTCTATCTCCATCAACTGCAAGGGAGGCAGGGCTATTCAAGTCATAGTCGCTTGACTGCGATGCAATTTTTCCCAAAGCAAGATTTTCTATTGCTAAAAGATAAAACGTTAAAGTTCAAGCTAAAGTCTGTCTCAAATTATATAACACGTGAGATTTGCGATGACGCAAAATTACTCATGCAAAACACTTCAATTTTTGTTTTGGAGAACAATAGAATTGGCCTATAGTACCCTCAATACTTTCTTCGATTTGAACTTGATAATACACTAAATCCTCCAAAATATCACACACAAAGGTTCTTTAAGCAATTATTAATTAAAAATTAGAAAGTTTTGCCTGAAAAATCTCCAAGTTTTAATAAGTTTTAAATAAAAAAAGCTTTCCGAATCGCATGCGGCGATTTTCTATAGGCCACCATTGACAATTTTGATTTGTTTGCCCCACTGGCAATATGGCGTCGCCAACTCCGAAATGGTGTATTATTGGAGGACAAAGGAACATCTGTTTGAAGCAACCACTCATTTTGACTTTCTTATGCCATAAATCAGCAACCACTTGTCAGATTGACTCAAACAACGTCTCAAGCTCTAAGTTGAAGCCTATCCTATACAACTGTACCAAAAACAGGACAACAATTGAAGTTACATGTCCTCCGTAGCAGCCGCACAAACGAGACACAATATTTTTTGGACACTCTGTATATTGGGAAGGAATTTCCATGGGGGTCTTGGCTAAATTTCATGTAGTGGTGTGCCGCCAAAAGGGCACCGTTGGCTAGACCAAACATTAAAAAAAAAGTACCTTGTCTACGCTATCTCTGTCTATGGGGTTCTTTACCGGGGTTCTTTAAGAGTTCAATCGAGGCTCTGTTTGCCATGGTTCTCCAACTAGTTCTGTCCTCTGCCTCCCATGCAAGTATGTTATTCTTTTTTCCTGTCCAGATTTTCATATCTCCACACCACCTACGCCTAGGACTTCCGTAACATTTTTATGCCGTTTTCAAATTGTGCCGGTATCGTGTGAACGCAATCTAAAACGTAGATCAAAAACTCAACAAACCTGTTGGAAGAAATTCATAAACTTCCACTTCACAAAGTGTCAAAATACCATCTCCTTTCAACTGGATTTTGACGATACGACCAAATATGGGAGAAAGGCAACTCAGAAGTATTGTAGCACCTCTGCCAACTACACCACTATGGTGTCTGCACCTGAAAGTAGAATACACCATTTCGACAATCAAAATAGGAGACTGGGGAGAGCGGTTTGTTCTGGTAAATGGCAGATGCAGTTCTGGTAAATGGCTGCCGCGGAGCTTTTATAAATGATAAATTTACATCTACAGAACTGTTAGTTTTAAAATTCACAGTTAAAATAGAGAAATTATGACTTAAAATATAACCGAAAAGGTGTTATGACTTAAAATATAACCGAAAAGGTGTCCCATCACCAATAAGCCTCGTAACTAAAGGGAGACTGACTCCCCAACCGAGACCTCAAATCAAATTGCTTTGGGGGGAATATTCGTGATTCGCCATCTCCGTTTTAAAAGTTTTGGTCTGCCGTTTCTACTAGCTAGCTGTGGTATGTGGTAAAGTTCAGAAAATACCAGCAATCAATGTAAACAAATAGGAAAATTGTGTAATTCGAACGCGAATCTTTCATCAAAACTTCAATTCGAATCAAAACTCTACTTTTTCTGCAGTCTGGTTCCCTGACGTCATTTTCGACTAAGGGGGCTGGACTCTTCCTTCTCCTTCACAATTCAACCCTTTTTCTTAACAAAAAACGTGTTTGTCTCCTCCGCAACATCGACGACTGGGAACCTGGCTGCTTTTTCTGCTTTGGAAAGGTTTTCTTTCGAACCATGTTGCATTCGAACTCAAGGTCGATCCGAATTCAAGCTAGCTAGTGCTAGCTAGTCGAAATGGAAGTTTTCATGTCGTTAGGTGGTTGTCAGGGAGCTTTTTACCAGCATGCTTTGCAGCAAAACACAACGTAGTCTTTGGAGCCGCCATCTTTAGCGTTATTGTCTATTGGGTTGTTAGTATCAACATGTGTTTGTCAATGGTCTGTATATTTCTTTTTGTCATTTGCTAGGCCCAAGGCCCAAGCCCATTTCTGCAGAGTCCGAAACCAGAACGCCGGCTGGCAGCATAAAATATTAGGTGACAAAGTAGGGGCAATGCTACTCTAGTACAGAATTAGTAGTAATTTTAGAATTACTATTGAATAATATGGTACAGCCTGTAAATACCAAGGGTGGGCATATGCTGTGTTTTTGGTTGTTCTATGTATGTCTTGAAAAAAGATTTCACCAACCCATTATTCAGCGTACCAGTATAAAGTGTGCTCTTAAAAAGACTGGTTTTGGGGACATACAGTTTTATAATACTCCGCGATAAAACCCAATTTTGAGGACAAATATTGTCCAACATCCAAGAACATGACCAGTCTAAGTTAGTTGCAAACTGATATTGTTGAAAAGAGTTCAAAATAAACCTGATTTTAGGGACAGACATTAACATAGTATGGGAGAAATAAATCGGTTATGTCGACATACATAGGACCACTGTTCTCACTGCAACATGCCCACCCTTGAAATACTTACAGATGATTGTCAACTGTGACAGTAAAATTTGACAATCTCTCTGGAACATCTCCTCTGTTCGTGATCTTTAAACTGTGTACACGGGATGGTTCTCCAAGATCTACACTCCACCATGGTTTATCTTCTGAACTCGTATGTGTGCATGAGCCTGCACGGAAGTTTACATTCTTGTTGCCATCGACAGCCTTGTCCGAAGCACCCTTGTGAGAACAGTAGCGTAGCCAGGGGGGGGCAAGGGGGGGCGGTCGCCCCCCCAATGGTCAAAAAGTTGGTGTCTGAGAAAAGCCCAAATCTGCAATAGAATCGGCACCTCAGGGGGGGTCAATNAGATTTCACCAACCCATTATTCAGCGTACCAGTACAAATTGTGCTCTTAAAAAGACTGGTTTTGGGGACATACAGTTTTATAATACTCCGATAAAACCCAATTTTGAGGACAAATATTGTCCAACATCCAAGAACATGACCAGTCTAAGTTAGTTGCAAACTGATATTGTTGAAAAGAGTTCAAAATAAACCTGATTTTAGGGACAGACATTAACATAGTATGGGAGAAATAAATCGGTTATGTCGACATACATAGGACCACTGTTCTCACTGCAACATGCCCACCCTTGAAATACTTACAGATGATTGTCAACTGTTACAGTAAAATTTGACAATCTCTCTGGAACATCTCCTCTGTTCGTGATCTTTAAACTGTGTACACGGGATGGTTCTCCAAGATCTACACTCCACCATGGCTTATCTTCTGAACTCGTATGTGTGCATGAGCCTGCATGGAAGTTTACATTCTTGTTGCCATCGACAGCCTTGTCCGAAGCACCCTTGTGAGAACTGTATTCTGATGACTGATATGTTGTTTTTCCTCTTGCGATGTTTCTGCTTGATACTTTGAGCAAAAATTAACAGAAATTAAACAAACAGTTGAAAATATCGGATGAGTCTAAACATTGTATCCCATGTTAAAAAAATCGTCAACAAAATGCAACTAAAGCCCTGTTTACACTTCATCAACTAACCTGGGTTCGCCCCGGGCTAGAGCTAACCTGGGTTAGATTTTTGTGGTGTAAACGTTATGTTAACCCAAGACGCTTGGAAGCTTTTTCTACTCTGCTAAAGACTGAACTTTAAGGTTGATTCCCAAGCAGCTTCTTTGTGTACCCAAGAAGATATTTAGACAGATAGAGTTTGATTATGATAGCTGTAGGGGTAAATCGTTATCAAATTTGTTCAAGGATCTCAGGCCTGTTTTGAAGGATTTTGAAATGAAAAATGTTTATAAAATCGTTTATAACTTGAAAAGATTCGACCGATTTTGGCAAATTTCATTTTTCATTTCATTTCATTTTATATTCTTTAAACACGGTAACCCCGTCAGCTAAGGCTGCAATTAAATCTTTGTATCCAAGTTGACTTGTTAGCTATACACAAATATCATCAGTTTATGGAATCCAACAAGTAGTTGAAAACCATAGGCTTTCAAACCAGGGGCGCACATTCAAATTTTTGTTTGGGGGGTGTAACCATCAAATCATGCTCTGGACCGAAAATTTTGTCGGACCGACTGCGCGTATATAGAATGTGTTGTGCTCATTAGCGACAGTGGCGTAGCCAGGGCACATTAACTGGAAGGTGTTAAAACGAAGGACTCTGGGGGCGAAGCCCCAGGAAAATCTTTGAAAAACTTTGGCTTAGAGCACCTCTCCCGATTCCATGTTTACCTGTGGTAAAATAGGATTTTTGACCATTTTGTAATAGTTTTTTTATAAATTAGCATCCCCAGGAAAATGTTTGGGTAAGCATCATTTTCTTTGGCTTAAAATGCGTATCTCGATCCCATGTTTACCGTTGCCAAATCGGAAAATTGGAATCGCCACGAACAGTTTTCTATGAATAGCCACCTCTGGGAAAATTTTTCCGCAAACACCTTATACTTTGTTTTAGAACGCTTCTCACAATCCAATGCTTGCTTGCGGCAAAATTGAAGCCTTGGCAATTCTGTGATACTTCGTCTAGGAACATTTTTAAAAATGCCAACCTTTACTTTGGCTTAGAACGACTCTCCTAATCACTGTGCAGCATACCTAACTAATTTCTCCTCGTTTTTGAAAGAATCTCGAAGATCATCTTTTGACAAAAATGGGGGGAGCAAATGCTCTCAAAATATCTAACTCGTGGATTAGGGATCTAAGATCCTTTTCTTTTGTTTCATTCTTTACAAATTTCAAATCGAGTTGTCGTCGTGGACCAATCTTTTTCCATTCGAAAGAGTTCTGGAGTCATCGTTGACTAATACTTTTTGCACACCAGTAGTTGTTGACAAGACAGTGGATTCGCTTCGTTAAATGGTTAAATGAATGAAACCTTTAAATACTGCTGTCAATCAGAATGCTCTAACAAGCATTAAGTGAAATTGGAAGATATTTCGTTCAAAATTTCGGCGTGAAAACTGAAAATCGCCCTGGCCGAAAGTCAGTTTTAGTAACTGATGTCGTTAAGGTGTCTCGGGACCGAATTTCAAACTTTTGGGACCTAATATCCAGAATTATTGGGGGGGGGGTGTTTCACCCCTCTTGCCCCCCATGATTTTTTGCGCCCCTGTTTCAAACGTCTAAATATTTTCTGACCTACCTGGTATAAAACAGGTAGGTATAAAATATTTATTTTCTAACCTACCTGTACTATTTAAAAGAATGTTGCACCATACAATTATGCTATATTCCCTTTAATGTTTTGTAGGATGAAGCTTACCATCACATCGTAAACCTGCTTTTCCAGCTTTGCATGGGTGGCATTGGTATCCAGGGCATTCACATGTGTCTCTGCACATAACACCTTTAGGGCATGGGTCTGTCGCTTCACAGACTTGTCCAAGCTGTTTGCAAAATAAAACATAACATCAAGCGTTTTATTAAGAGTGAGGTTCAGGCCCAAAGCCCACTAATGAACAAACCAACATACCTTCGGTTGAGGGGCAAATAACTCTTTCACTTTCGTACAAATCCTAAGAACTCTCCAAAAATTCCAAAAATCTTCACAAAATCTTAGAAATCCCAAGGAAAATCCTAAGATCTTCCAACATCTAAGAAAATCGAAGTAATCTCTCGCCTGCGATCAGACTCGACTGATTTATTTTCAGAGAGGTTTCTCCTCCAGTACCCTGGGTACCAGAACTCCTCCAGTAGAGTCTGCGCATCAGTGGTACAATGCAAGCCGTCTGATATCATCCTATATCATCATAGGCATATTTTGATTTAATTGGCGTGTGCATGAACAAAGCTTGTCAAAGAAACCCTATTGTGTGGGTGTTTTGTCTACCCTATTCATAACCTTGTTTATAGGTAGACTTGCCCCAAGTCTATTTCATGAAGTCCTTCTGACCGATCCCTTTCCCATAGTTCCCGGATCCGCCATTCCGTTACGGAACAATGGGGAAAGAGCGAGAGAAATCTGGGAACTATGGGGAAGGGATCGGTCAGAAGGACTTCATGAAATAGACTTGGGGCAAGTCTAGTTTATAGGCCACTCCATCCTGCAGAAACCTCGGAAAAGAATCATTTGTGTCTGCAAGCAGTCTAGAGATTACTGGGATTTTCTTAAATGGCGTACTATGACACCGTCGCTGATTGGCTTATAAGCAATGAACCTTTCAAAAAGTTGTGCTTCCCGCTCTTCAACTCTTCTTCGGGCTGTTAGCAGATATACAGACTTTAACCAGCCCCAAGGCGAAGGGGAGCAGTTCGTTAAGACACTTGAAATTCTTTTATTATTTGGGGTGAAAAATCTTTGCTTTACCTAACAATAACGCGGAGATTCAATGTTGTTTCGATATTCTGTCTAAAGCTACTACAAAAAGTTGGTTGTGTCACAATTATGGGCGCACATTGTAACCAAAAAGGGGGGTACAAGGCACGTTTTCCATCACGACGAGAGGGGGCAGTTGTCCCCATTTGCGTCCTAAATCCGCCAATAGCTGTGAGTACAGTTGTATCAAATGTTTAAGACGTTTATAAGCGTAGCAGGACAATTTTTCACATTCCCCAATAATAAAACTAGCCTTACCAAATGGAAATTATAGTCTGTCGATTTGAATGTCCATCCGGGTCTCGCTACAGCTGTAACATTGTCTTTCCAATCTTCAGTTGTCTTATCATTAAGTTCACACCTCATATCACCATCCATCTCTTTGTTGAATGATTTGCATCTTCTTTCCACAAGACACATTGATTTGCATTGATTGTCTGTTAAAGACAGCAAGGTAGCAATGACGGATCCTTGTAGAGCAGTATCATGTTTGGTTATGCTAAAATTGGCATAGCTCTTGCATGGTAAGCGCAAGAGCTCCCCTTTGATTTCCAACATGATGAAACATACGTAGCTACAAAAAGAATTGTTAACAAATGATGAATTGTATAGAATATAAAAAATTAATGATTAAAATTTGAAATATAGAAAATACCAACTTTCAATAAATAATATCACACGTTTTTGGCTGTTTTTGCAGCCAAGTGCTGGGATCGCAGAGGTAGAAAAGACCTAATAGAGTCCGCGACATCTTGTCATGACGATCAAGTGGTGTTGATGGGGTTAGAACTCCGTCCGCCTATCCGCCTATCCGCCTGACTGTTCTGGCTGTAAAATCCGTAGATTACAATACTGCGCCATACAATCATGGCCACAACACCTTACCTGCTAGCTAAAATGAAGAGAGTCGCCAACTCTCTGTAATTCTAGGCTAAAGAAATCACTAGGTGTGATCGCATCAAGATTAAGAACCAAGACACTGCTTCGATAACGATAAGCTTAACTTGTCAGTGTTCCTAAAAGCTGACTTAGGATGCCAGGTAAAAACAAAACAAAACTAGTCAATATACTTACATCAAAATTTTGCTAGAAAAAGCCGAAAAAGTCATCTCAAGTCTTCACTTCAGCAGATGTTAGCAGACCAGTACATCGAACTTATTGATGAACGTCTGTTCGAACGTTGGTGAACGAAGTAAAGTATGATTGGGTGCTGAACACAAATTACACATCAGCTACCCCAAGAAGGACCCATCGTTTGAGTGCGTTGGTTTCGCGTAGCGGAACACATAGCCCAGGAGGGCACTCAGGAGTTTTTCAGACGGGGGGACCGAAAGTTTGAGAGACCAGAAAATATCAAACATTTCTACGATCTACAGGTTGTAGTTATGCATCATTGATGTGTTTGAGATTGCACAAATCAGTATAAAACGCATCGCAGTTTAATTTAAGATCTATGACATAAAGTTATTCGTAGGATTTGAAGCAACTATCCGAAACGTTCATGATTGATTTTCATGTACCTAAAAAGCATCATATTTTGGAAAATCTTTACCCAAAAATATCGGCCTTACCTCCCCGTATGAAAAACTGTTGAGCTTCGCCTTTTTGGATATATGACAGAGTCAACCTGGTTCCCAAGGGTATCTGTTGTAAGTCTAGGCTAGCCTTCAACAGATACCCTTGGGACGTGTTGCCAAATTTTGGCGGATTTTGGCTTGAATAATTAGAATAATTAGCATAATTAGGCAGACAGCAAGTACTTTCAAATCCCATATTCGACATTTCGAAATAGATATTCCATGATTCGAACGTTCTTTAAATCGACCGAGACCGAATGCAACTTTTTCAAGGTGAGAAATTCCTTATGTTTCGAAAGGAGCCGATCAAACAGCAGCATAGCCTAACAGGATCCAGGGTAGCCCTGTCCACAAGTTGCTCGGCAACTTTTGGGCAACTTTTAGTCTTTTGAGCAACCTCTAGGAATTTTGGCAGCTTTCGCATTATTTGGAAACTTGTTATTGTTTTAGCAATGTTACCACAATTTCCATTAGGTTTGTTTATTCTCAGTACAAATAATGAACATTTTGACATGGAAAGGATTTGTTTTGTGATCAGGATGGGATTCAACGTGTTGGTAAATGATGAATTGGTCTTTGTAACAAACGAGTTATGATGATGCTGATGATTTATTTATCGATTGACGTTATTGTCGTTACTGTTGTTTATAAGCAACACATGCCTGCGTTCCTTTGGCAATTAAAACAATCATTATTGTATTGTTTTAGATTTTAACATTGTTTCAGTTAAAGCGTTTGGATCCAGCTGGCTGAATTTGAATGAAATCATGATTGTTTTGAATGCCAAAGGAACGCGCTTTCAGCTAAAACATCAAACAGTATTTGCAGTTGCATGATCAGAGCAAAAATTGAATTTAAATAAATAAGCTATTCTTGAAGCATCCTTGACACTAAAATCATGCATACGAGTATATGTCCA
>REGM01000087.1:0-19539 GCA_004194415.1 Aurelia aurita | reverse complement strand
CAACTTTTTCAAGGTGAGAAATTCCTTATGTTTCGAAAGGAGCCGATCAAACAGCAGCATAGCCTAACAGGATCCAGGGTAGCCCTGTCCACAAGTTGCTCGGCAACTTTTGGGCAACTTTTAGTCTTTTGAGCAACCTCTAGGAATTTTGGCAGCTTTCGCATTATTTGGAAACTTGTTATTATTTTAGCAATGTTACCACAATTTCCATTAGGTTTGTTTATTCTCAGTACAAATAATGAACATTTTGACATGGAAAGGATTTGTTTTGTGATCAGGATGGGATTCAACGTGTTGGTAAATGATGAATTGGTCTTTGTAACAAACGAGTTATGATGATGCTGATGATTTATTTATCGATTGACGTTATTGTCGTTACTGTTGTTTATAAGCAACACATGCCTGCGTTCCTTTGGCAATTAAAACAATCATTATTGTATTGTTTTAGATTTTAACATTGTTTCAGTTAAAGCGTTTGGATCCAGCTGGCTGAATTTGAATGAAATCATGATTGTTTTGAATGCCAAAGGAACGCGCTTTCAGCTAAAACACTGAACATGTCTTAGATGGATCAAACAGTATTTGCAGTTGCATGATCAGAGCAAAAATTGAATTTAAATAAATAAGCTATTCTTGAAGCATCCTTGACACTAAAATCATGCATATATGTCCATTATTCACACATCTGTGCGACACCTGAACTCATGTGACGATAAATGAGCAACTTTTGGGCAACTTATTGAAAAAAAGTGGCAACTTTTCAGCAACTTTTTGAGAAATTTCGAGCAACTTGTGGACATGGCTAATCCAGGGTCAGTGTAGAGAGAGGCGTTGCAGTTTACGGAAAACCTTCATTGACACTGGGTACGAGGTTGAGACAGAGTTGCATAGGTTAAAATGGTTAAAATTGATCGGCCAGGTACCTTATTGTTGTATCTTTTAGTCTGAATACTTTTAATTGCTATTCAGGTCAAGGTGGTTGTATTTACTTAGACAGCAATAACAATGGTGGTTTGGTTCTATAGAATTTAACTGACAACTGAAAAAATAGCTCATCACATGACTTCAATTGTGGTCCGTTTAATTTTTGCAGAAATTCAGTTAATAAGTGGACCTGCAACAATCCAAATATTGGCAACAGCTAAGACGCAGATAGTTGATGAAATATTCATCAAGTTTGGGATGTTTGTCCTTAGAAAGCTTCTTACTGCGAGCGTAATGACGGGTTTTCTGCATGAAGGGTGAATCCCCCGTTTAAGATCATGGAGGTTGCTTAGGGCCCGTTTATATGAGGAAAAAACCTCACCTGCCAGACCCGGGGCTGGCAGGCGAGATTCCACCTTACCATAGAATCCTCTGTATTTTTCATTTCGCATTTACCTTTGTTCATGTTAGCAGTTCATTTTCTTCAACTGACGCACAATAACAGGGTGATTCATGAAACTGTCTACGACCCATTTTTCCCACTCTGAATCATTTTCCCCGCTACTCTACCCTACAGATCAAAATCGATGAAATGATGGCGTCAAATCTTGTCAAAAATGTTTTGATTTCCTTTCATTCTAGAGTGAGGTTAAGAAGCACTCTGCCTCGTGTTTTTTTTGTGAAAAAATTTCCTACCACACCAGATATTCACGACTTCGGAGAGATATACAATCTTCTGTGCAAAGAAGAGGGAGGATGGACCATTAAAAAATAAGCTATAGGTCTTGAGGAAAAAAATTTTAAAACGTTTGCAAGCCTGTAGTTTGCTAGCTATTCAACAATTTAAATAAAAAAATTACTTTGCTAAATTCGGTCATATTTTTGTCAAGTTACAAGCAATTTTATAAAAGTGTTCTCTCTCGGAATCCTTCAAAACTTCTGGATCAAATTTGCTAACATTTAAGCTTAGCAGCAATGGAAATTAAACTCAATTGGGATCTTATATTGGTTAGGCAACCTGCTATGACTTGCAAAGCCTGCTCTCACTCGGGAATGTTTTTTAGCCATTTTTCAGCAAGTTTTCAGTATTGTCAGCATGAATTAGCATATTTGATCAAGGTTTGTAGGCCTGTTTTGAAGGATTTTGAGATTTTGAGAAGGATTCTTATTTTTTATGGAATCGCTAATAACTTGAGAATGACAGGACCGATTTTGACAAACCAAATTTTTGTATCTAAATTGGCATGTTAGCTACACAGGTATTATCATTTTGTAGGAATCTGATAAATTGTTTGAAGGCTACAGAATTTTAAACGTCTGAACATTTTTTTGACTCACCCGGTATTCGACAAATAAGGATAAGACGATAAACCCATTAAATTTGGTGTACGAAGTTATCAATTTCAATAGGTGTGCGATAAAGTAAATTAATTTCTGCCTACTATATAGTATACTACAACCAGCATAATTATTTAAAATTTGCAAAAAACTTTTGAACGACCTTACAAGTTTACAATGCATGAAAAATTTTCTAGATGATGCAAAATATTTTACAAAATGTCTTCAACAGCGGTGGGGATTGTTCTCCTACTGAACGAGCTACTGAACGTGACTTTTAACTCTAATCTATATTAAATAAAGTTCATACGATAAACAAATTTATAATAAAAAGTTTAGAATTTAAACTTTGTCGGTCAAACTAAAATATCATAAAGAAAAGAAATGTTAGAAGTGCATAAAATGCGAAAGAAAACAAGTGCATTACAGAGGATAACAACACAGGTGACTAGCCAAACTCACAATCAGATCCGGGCTCCCAATCCCTCCCCTCTTCGTGGATCCCCCACTGGTCGAAGAACAGAGTTTCATCGTTCTTCGTGTGGTTAAAGATTGTTTGTTTTCACGATAATGTTCATGTTTCCATTGAGATTTTTTGCTATGAAAAGTTATTAGGTGCGTAGCTATCGTATTTATTGTGATATATTAAAATCCAAAAAGCTTCTGACAGTGAAAGCTTCGGAGAAAATATTGTCCGAAACGTTTTTTTCCGAATTACATTTAACATGCTCAAATTTTTTTTGGCAAAATTTCTTGCTCACGATATTTTTAATTGAAGCATTTAGTGCCGATCTTTGGTTATAATAAGGTTAATTTTATGCAAATTTAACCCATTTCAAGATAAACATTTTTTCAAGAAACATTTTTGTCTGAAGTTCTTCATCCCAAACTTCTCCGTGCGAAACATCTGGATGTTTAATGTATACCCACGTTGAAAACTGCAACTGCATATGCACGTCAGACTGATTACCTAAGTCCCTTGTATCCCTGCGGTAAACCTTGCTTAACAGGTACTCGTCATGAAACAATGAAAAAGCTGAGCCTCTTGTGTGTATTCATCAATCGACGGAATCACTGCTTACAACTTTTTCAACTGTCACTCGTCAAAAATTAAATGCAATAAAAATCACGTCAAGCAGATAGTTAATCAACAAAACCTATTATAAATCCGAAGAAGAAAGTTCATTTAACCTCTTGAGTGCAAAATAAATCTTTTAATGCAACAATTTCCATGTTTTCAAGACTAAAAGTTACCAGAGAAATCTCTAGCCAGCTTCCTCAGCAACTCGCCTAAATCTAATAAATTGCGTGAATCGAATCGAAAGTTCGAGAACCATTATTGTTCTTGACCAAATCTCACATTACTTTTGTCAACACGGGATCTCGCGTTGGAGGGCCTAAATAAGGGTCCAGTTTTCAGAGTAATATTATGAGTCTCTGTTGACCGAAGCGACATCATCAAGTCAGAGAGCACAGGGAACCAAGGGACTCTAGGTAATAAGTCTATATCTACGTGCCTATGGTAATAATACACCATAAACCTCAACTTCACATAATATCAAATAACCCATCCTTTTCAAATGAATACTGACATATCTTCCTTGCATTCCAGTTGGGCAAATGAATTCCTTCATCAGGTCGCGAGTTAACGTTGCTGATGCTGCACAAAGATTATTATTGATACCTCCATTACTGCTGTCATCACCAACGTGAATTTCAAATGGGTTGATGGCATCATTCTCCCAGGTCGCTCCACTTTTTACTGCAATTCGCAACACTTGCGCTTTTCCTCCCAAATCAACTTTCCACCAAGGCTTGTTTGGATTTGATGTTGTTGTACATTTATGGAAGGCGCCATTTCTATCTCCATCAATTGCAAGAGAAGCATGGCTATTCAACATAAAGTAGCTTGACTGCGATGCAATTTTTCCCAAAGCAAGATTTTCTATTCCTAGAAAATGAAGAATTTGAGTTCGTTAGTCCGTGATCAAATATCACATTTTTGATTATGCTACCGGGTATCCCAAAAAATTACTCCTGTTTGAAAAATTACTAAAATTTGATTATAATGCCGATCTTCAGATTTCTTTTTTTGGCAGACAGATAAATGACCAAATTATTTTCCCAAGTATAGCTGATCTTGTGATTTATTTTAAAATGAGCAACTTTAGCTCTCTTTCTGTAATCCAGCTGCTTGGAGGCTAGAATCGTTGGTAGATAGTTTCCTAGAGCTGCCTGGTTTTGAAGCATACTACAAAAAGCACTTATGATTACCAGATCAATTTCTTTGTGTAAATTAAAGTTTTAATTTGGTCATAAATGACAGAAAGAAACGCACATTATCATTGGAGACTTCAAGGATAATAAAGAATCTGAAAATTTTTGCTCTTAGGCAAGATTGACTATGTTGCTTGCAAAGTATGGCTCAAAATAAGATTTTTCAATGAGTAACTTTTCAGCCTTTAACCATGGGTAGTTAGACACTGCGTGTGTGCTTTTATGGAGGAGCGCCGCAACTAATATGCTCCTGCGGGGGAAAATTTATGGTTCTGCGGAGGAGGTAGCATTTCATTTCATTTTTAAATATTTATACAGGTTACAGATTTCAGTAATAAATAACTGTTTTACAAACTGACCTGTGCAAAAACGATAAAGCCTAAATTAAAGAAAATTACAATATGTACAATATTTAGATATAGCCTATATAATATACTTGTTTTATCGAGGATAACAAAAGTAAAAAGAAAATTAAAATGTACCTCTCAAATGGTTTTTTTAAAGGTAGCCAGGGACGGTGCCAATTTAGTTTCCGTATTAAGCTCATTCCACAATTTTGCTCCTCGATAAGAAAATGCTTTTTGACCTGTGCATGTTCTTAACAGAGGTATCTGCAAATTTTTTGTTTCTGTTGAGCGAAGATTGCGATCACTACGCTCTGAACATTTAGTGAAAAGTTCCCCTAAATATTGAGGAGCAAGTGAGTTCAATGCTTTATAGGTCAGCGACACCGTTTCTTTTCTGATAAGATCTCTAATTGATGGCCAGCCAAGATTTTTGAGCAAAGGGACAGCAGAAGCATCGTAAGGACTATTTGTAGTTATTCTTGCAGCTCTATTCTGGATTCTTTGGAGAGAATTAAGTTTAGTTTCACTACAACAACCCCAAACAGAGCAGCAATAACTGAAATGTGGCTCAACAATTCCTCTATACATTTTCTGCAGATCGCCTGATGGAAGAAATTTCTTGGCATGCTTAATAAGGCCGAGAGCTCGTAGTGCCTTAGTCTTAACTTGTTCAATATGGCGATCCCATTGGAGTTTGTCATCAATTTGAACTCCCAGATACTTTGTATCGGTTATCATATTTATCTTTTGATCACCAATTTCAAAACTAGGCTTAGCTTCAGTCTGTTTTTCGATCTTTTGAATATTTGGTCTGGATCCTATTATCAAAGACTGTGTTTTTACAACGTTTAGAGACAGTTTATTGCCATGTAGCCAGTTCTGTAAATTCACAAGGTCCCGGTTTAAATCATCCTGCAGTTCAGAAAGGCATTTCGAGGAATGCGAAATCGCAGTATCATCAGCGTACATAGTGACCTTTCCTTTTTTTAGGCAGAATGGTAGATCATTTATGTAAATAAGGAACAGAAGTGGGCCAAGACAGGATCCCTGGGGGACACCACAACTTATATCGTTAATACTAGAGGAGGTGGAATTTACTTTGCAGAACTGTTTTCGCTCCTGCAAGTAGGAAGTGAACCAATCAAGCTCTAGTCCACTTATTCCGTATTTTTCTAGCTTCTTCAATAGGATATCATGATTTACTGTATCAAATGCCTTTTTTAGGTCAATGAAAATCAAACCAGTGTATTTGCCCCTATCTATATTCAAATACCAGTCATTTGTGCCAGCCATAAGGCTGGTGACGACTGAGTGTAAAGATCGAAAACCGGACTGATGCTTGTATATGAGCCTATTACTATCTAGGTAGTCATACAATTGATTATATACTACTTTTTCGAAAGCACGAGACAATACAGGCAACACAGAAATCGGTCTATAGTTAGAACAATCATCTCTCGCTCCGCTCTTGTAAATTGGAGCAACACGCGCTATTTTCCAATCTGCGGGAAATTTTCCAGAGAACAAAGACATATTAAAAAGATCGCATAATGATCCGGAGATTAATGGCAAAGCAATCTTTATAAAAAAGCTTGCGATACCATCACTACCAGAGCCACGCGAAGTCTTCATTTTCTTCATAACTTTCGTTACATCATTCTCTGAAACAGCTTTAAAAGAGAAATTTGTTACAGCGTTACCCACTTCATACTCGTTGGATAAAAGTGGGTTGGGTTTTTCTGGAATTTTGCCACTCAGTTTATTTCCAATGGTACAGAAAAACTCATTCATTGACGAAGCAATCTTTTTGTTGTCTTTAATCGACTCACCTTCAACATTAAGCGATGGGATAGAAGTGGTCTTGCTTCTTTTGTTTATGACTTGGTTAATAGTCTTCCAGGAGTTTTTAAGGTCCCCATGACATGCAGAAATTTTCTTAGAGAAATATTCTCTTTTTAGCTGGAGATTTAACTTGTTTACACGATTACGAATTTGCTTGTAACAATCCATCAAAAGGGTGGATTTACTTTTTACTGCCTGGATTTTCAATTTATCTCTCGTCTTAGCAAGCTGGAAAAACTCGCTATTGAGCCAAGGTGTATACTTGTCTGAAACCCGTCTGGTCAGGTTAGGTGCATGTTTATCAAGAATAAGCGAAAAGATGTTGGTCCAGCTACGGACCGCATCATCAGAATCACTAGCATTGGCAATTATTTCTTCCCAGTTGACCTCAGAGAGGTCAGAGAGAAAAGCTTTTTCATCAAAATTTTTAAGTTGTCTTGATGTGATATGTTTATGTTGACGCTTAACCCCTCCACGAAACTTCCTGATACAATAAATCAAAAAGTGATCACTGAGGCAAGTTTTAATCACACCGCTCTCCAAAATGTTTCTATGCTCTGAAGTGGCTATATGGTCAATTAGGGAAGAAGAATGCAGAGTGATTCTTGTTGGCTCTTCAATCAGTTGCCTAAGACCAAATAAGTCATAGATCTCTTGCAGATGTGAGATGTGATTTGCATCGCTAGGTCTAGGAAGGCTGAAATCACAGTTCGTATCACCTAGTATGATAATCTCTTTGTTTTCTCGGTCAAGAAAACGGAGATTTTCCTCTAGGCTTTCAAAACAAGAAATTGGTACACTAGGGGGTCTGTACCATGTGACGATGATGAAAGGACTTGCGTTTGGAGGCTCAATTTCAATGCATATTAATTCTAAAGATTTATTAGGGAGGTCATCACGGAGTTTAAAGCTAATCGTATTCCTGATATACAGTGCAACACCGCCCCCGTGTCTATCCCTGTCAAATCTCTTCAGGTCAAATTCGTCGATATCGACGAGTTGATCTTTAACCTTGTCGTTAATCTTAGTTTCATTTATTGCTAAAATATCAATTTTCTCATTTTTTGCAAGTTGCCGCACCTCATCAATTTTAGAGAGGAGACCATTGACATTTAGTGAAGCCAATTTAAGACCTTTTTTACCCCCAGATGGACGAGCCTTTTTGTTAACAGAACACTCACCACGCAATTCATTTACATTTGTGTCATTATCTGCAAGAAGCGGAACAGAACTGTGATTTCGATCTTCCTTGTTAAAACTAATGCTTGGCTCATTGCTAAAAGGAACACGATCTTAATTTATCAATAATGTTCTTAGCAAGCTGAATGTTACCTTCAAAGTTCAAGTGTAGTCCCTTTCTTCCGAGATGTTGGCTTGTGATGTTTTGTTGTCTGAGGATATCAACATNATGTCTTTAACTTGTTTTGTCGGAAAGTTCTTTAGAAGTGTTGCTCTTGAGATGATGGAGACTTGTGCTCCTGTATCCCATAGGCCATTCATCTTGACATTTTCGAGTTCAAACTGAATCGTGCACTTTTCTCCCACAAGTTTAGCAATTGATACTCTCTGATCCGGTTTTATGTGAGTTGGGTATATGCTGTTGATGTTCTTTGCTGTATATTCGATGTACTCTTTTGTTGACAGTTCATTAATCGCCTTACAAATAACATTATGCTCTTTCCAGTGTCGTAGCTGACAGTTCTTGCTACAATATTTCACTGTCAAACACGATGAACAGCTTTTAAACAGGCTGCTTGTCTCATTTTTACCACAATAACTACAATGGGACTGTTGGTTAGACATATGGGCTACGCTTTGTCCCCTCTGCGCTGCCCCAGCTCATTTCCCTGATAATCTGCAGTGCGCTTGAAACAATCTCTTGAAAACAATCTTTTTATATCAAGTAAAACTAAAACTAACCATACAATACATTTCATGTCCCATCCAAAGTGGGAAAAGACATGCAGTCACCTGGTCCCCACTGTATATGGGACTTACAAATTAAGGCACACAATTTCCAATGAATTTTGGTGAATGTTGATGAATTTTGGCGGAAAACGATCCATTATCAAAGATTTTTTGCCGATTTCAGCCAAACCGACCCATGTCTAAGGAAAATCTGCCGAAAAATGACCCTTGTTTAGAGAATTTCGGGCCCCAAAACCCACCCATACCCGTACTCTCAACCTGTTAAGGGACGAAGAAATGAAATGAAACAAACAATTAATGAAGCAGCAAAAAATAGGAGACTGGATTTGTAGAGGAAGACAGGCCGCACAAATTCTCGCAGTGCGTTCCATAATTCTTGTGTTCAAGTAGTAAAAACCTGCTTTGCTAGACATCCTCGATTCAAATGTTGTTGCCCAGCTATATCTTACAAGCTCGATAAGCAGCTATTTGTCATATCTTTTCTTTAAACCTATTCGTAGGAACGAGATCAATGCAGGGCCGCGTGGCTTATACGTGGGTTTCTTATACAGTATTAGACCGTTAGATAAGATCAGTTGACAGTTGCTAAGTTGAGAGAACACTCTCAATTTAGATTCGAATCGCTACGAACCTGTTCGAAGAGTGCGATAAACTTCCACTTCACATAATGTTAAAATATTTTCTCCTTTCAATTGGATTTTGACTGTGCTACCAAATATGGGAGATTGGCAACTCAGAAGTATTGTAGCACCACTGCCAACTACACCACGATGGTGTCTGCACCTGAAGATATAATGATAATCAATAATTACAAATTAATTGCACCATGATACCGACTGCACCTGAGGGCAGAACGATAAAACACTACAAGTCTCCACAGGTTAACTTTTATGAAGGTCTGTTTTTAACGAGTAAAGTTTGTAAAGTACAGAACGGATTTGTTGGCAGTTCCTGCTATAAAACAGGGTGCACTTTAATTAAGTAGTTCTCTGAAAAAACCTTCGTCTAATAGACCTAATAGGCTAAAGGTTTGTTTACCCCTTTCAAGTCATATGACCATGCACGTTTTTTTTATAAGAAACTGTAAGAAATTAGTACTAGGATGGTCGAAAATTTAAGAAAGTCTAGTACTAAGTTCAGAAAGAGCCAAGAACCTTTCAAAACAAAATTCAAAGACATTATGGTAAATATGTCGTTGAACCAATATTCCTGACTAACATTAACTCTCGTTTTAAGTTTTCAACGTAACAGAACACGTTTTGTTCCCATCTGATGTTTTATATGTCAAGAAACATATCTGCTGCAGTTTTAAAAGTTACATAATAATTTATGCATTTAAAAAAATTAACACATTAGAAACTTTTAGAAACTAAAATTAGAAATTAGAAGCTAAAATGCCGAAATTTTCATGTTAAATTAAGAAAATTTTAGTATTATGGCCTGATCCAAGTTTCTTCTAAAAAAGGTGTACTATTCGGAAGTTTTAGTATTATTCTACTTGATGCATTCATGGCACAAGTTTTCACGGCAAATTTTGAAAAACTTAAAATCATCATAAATCCTAAATCAATGGAGGAAAAATGATACAATCTTCGAGAAAACCACTGTTTACGAAGGTCTACAATATGATGTCAAGCAGAAATCTGTCGCTCTTTTGGGTTAGGACTTAGAAATTCGATGACGTCACAGCCTCAAATATAATAAATGCCACCATTTTGATTATAATTAAGATAGCAAAAAATTTCCACGACAGATTTACAGCAAAGTACCCTAAGTTCCTTTCAAGCCATCTAATTCAAAGAAAAATGTTACAGAATTTTACACCCACCTTTTTAAAGATTTGAGCCCTATGCTCATTTATGGCACAAGTTTTTCATGGCACGAAGTACGTTAAAGAAATCAAAAGATGCTTTATCAAAAGATTCATCACTTGACTGTAATTGAGTGGAAACAAACCTTAGACGATTAGGTCTATGGTACATCGTCCTCTGTTTTCACATAATATAGTAGAAATTTTAACAATTTTCGTTAAATAGTACATTTTCAAACAGCAGCAAATTTTTAGTGATCAAATCAGTAAAATCAATAGAGTTGCTTACAGTTTGTTGTCAACTGTTACATCAAAATTTGATAGTCTCTGTGACTTAGTATCTCCTCTGTTCGTGATATTTAAACTGTGTACAAAGTACGGCTTTCCAAGATCAACACTCCACCATGCTTCTTTTTCAGAACGTGTATGTGTGCATGAAAGATCATGATATTTAGTATCCTTGTTGCCATCGACAGCTCTGCTCGAAACACCACTGTGGTCAATTGACGATTGGTTAGTTCCCTTTCCTCTTGCAAGGTTTCTGCATGTTGCTGTAAGGTTAAGTTAATATGAATTAGAACGCTTGTGAAAAAAGGATATGTAGCAAACACAAAGTGAATTTAGAAAAAGACTGTGCCTAACTTGTTCATATGCAAGAACTGAATTCCTGTGCTATATAGCAGGATACCTGGGAATCTTACTGGTATCTGGGTAGGCACCAAATCTTGGCCGACAAATTAGACACACCGCCACGAATTGCGTCAATCGCATTGCGTGAAAACCACCAAGTGTGTTTGAAGTCTTTCTAAGAATCATCTTCATTAATTCATTTTCTTGATTTCTTCCCTTTCTAAAGACCATTCTTTACCCCTCTACGTTAGCTCAAAATTCATCATAAATAGTTGATTTTTATTGCTTTAAAGAATCAAAATGTACCGGGTAAACAATAATGCAGTCGTAAGAGTAAACCTTGAAAAGAATTGTACCGAGCTAAAATTTACATCCACCGATTAGAATTTTAGAACTTTTGTCTCTACAGCGAATCGAGTTTCTGCAATAAAACAGCTTTTCAAATTTTCATAACCATCGATGTTTGTTTTATACTTCTTTGAAACCGTAAAAAGTGTTTAAGGACATTGAAAACATTTTTCACAAAATCGGATACAATTATAAGAAACTCATTGAGTAGTTATGAAAGGATAAAGTTTAACAACAACAGCAACAACAACAGTAACAATAATAATAATAATAGCAATAATAATAATGATAATGATAATGATGATGATAATAATAATATAATAATGAAATCAAGACCAGTATCTGCACAGAGTGGCTCTTCACCTGGTCGCTACAAACTACTTTACATGTCTTGAAAAAGGTTTAACCTATCATAACGAGCATAGCCTCCAAATCTTAAAAAAACATTGCACGGATGGTTAATGCATCTTCTGTTTGATTTTATGGCTTGAAAGGAACTTCAAGTACTTTGCAATAATCTTATATGTAGCATTTCTGATATATTGATTATTTTCAGAATTACAGCGGTTTTCTTTTTATTCAAAGAACTCGTGCAAAGTTTTGAAAAACATTAAAATAATCGTTAGTTTATGATTTAGCAATTTGATGACGTCACATTCTCAAAACTGGCCCAAGCAAAGAAGATGCTGTAATTCTGAAAATATTCAAGATATCAGAAATGCTACATATAGGATTATAGAAAATTACTTGAAGTTCCTTTCCAGGCATTAAATTCAAACAGAAGATGCATTAATCATTCATGCAATGTTTTTTTAATGCCAAAGATTTGGAGGCTATGCTATCATAACGAGTCAATGGCACTCGCAATGGTATAACCAAATGTGACAAGTAACGATGTTGTCGGGATCTGTGCATCAAGCTCGTTCTCAGCATTGTATCCGATTTTGTTTTTAAAAGTTTCAAATTTAACACTTTTTGCAGTTGCAAAAAGAAGCATTGTGCTGTTTACGAAGGTCTTTTCCAAAAATATTTCCCAAAGCAGATATTAAAGGTTTTGGATATACCGGATGAGCCAGAAAAAAGTTCCCACTTTTGAAAATTCATAGCATCAAGTGTACTGAATGGATTGGAATGAATCGAATTATGCTTGATAGCCAAGATATTGAGGTATTTTTGTGATTTTTCTTGCGTCTTTCTGAGCACTGAAAATATAGGTAAATTCGAACTTCAGTATTTATTTGAAAATCTAATTCCTATAAACCTTGAAAGAGCTGAAATGCCCTCGCCTAGTGTTCTAGGCCCTTTTTCAGGCATTTCGCAACAGAGAAATTTTCGTAAAGTCGAGTTTACCTATATTTTCTTTGCTCATAAAAACGCGAGAAAAATCAGAAAAATACTTTTTCAGTCTTTCGGCTTTCAAGTAATTTATTCGAATCCATCTAGTAATCTTGGTGCTATGAATCTTCAAAAGTGGGAACTTTTTGGCTCACCCCTTATAGCAGAGAAAGAATTCTGCATCGACTGGTGCGAATTCCAAATTGATACCATTTTTTCTCGCTGTTAATTGTTTTTCCATCCAGCGACTGGACTAAAGACGGACTTAGACCAAAACCTTATCTTACCTGTACTATTCAATTCATTCCAAGGATTTCCAGAAATACAGTCGAATTTCAATGAGCCATTGCTGCTTGCACAAACAAACTGAGCACTGCAATTTTGAGAACCAAACGTACATTCATGGATATCTAGGAACAAAATAACTATCTGTTAACTGAAATCCGTTGCTGACTTTAATGTAGTTGACAACAGAATGATCCTTGAAGCAACAACTTCATTCATCGAATCGAATCGACCAAATGGCTAAATTAGAAACGGCAGCTCCACAAACCCCTTTTAATTTAGTTATTTTCGCCCGTAATTTAAGTTAGTTCAATTTTGTGTTTCTGTTTTCTTACTTTAAGCTAAAGACAGTCTGTCACGCAGAGGATTGGGTGGTAAGAACATACGTAGAATAGGCGAACTGAATGGCTGTGATAGCGATCAGCCCTCATTTGTTTCAAATGCTGACTGTTGCAGCCAATCAGATGTGTGACAGACTGCCTTTAAGAAACTTAACTAAGTATCATGTCTTTATCTTTTGTTGTATTGTTCATTGTTATTATTTTTTAATTGTACTTTGCTGTATTGTTATTGTCTTTTGCTGTACTGTTCATTGATGTCATTATCGAATTGTAAGTACAATACGCAAATGGAAGCAAGATAACCCTGAGTCCTTTCCCGTTGCATTAAATAATGTAGATATGATTTGTTACAATATTTTTTTATGGAGATGAATAAAAAAAACAACCGTTGCCTAATTGAAAAAATTCATCAGAGCACAGCAAAATAAAGTAAAACGTAACAAAGTACAAAATATGGAATGTGGTATTACAAAATGGACGATTACGCTAAAGATGGCGGAGAGGAACTTTTTGCCATTTGTTATCATTTCCTTGCAACAAATTTACCAGAATTGGCCATTCTCTCCAATCCTGAACGTTCAAGAGGTCTATTCCCAAATGCCATACCGGGTGAGTAAAAAAATGTGTACCGGGTGTCCCAAAAAAAGTATAAGCGTTTGAACAGTTCCTGTAGAGGAGCCTTATTTTTGAAAAATTTTATTCAACCTTTATGATATAGAAGAGATCGTAACTTGCAATTTGCGACCTTGCATGACCAAATCGGATTTGTATTTGTAGAGTAATTCACCTAAACGGGCAACATTTGCGAGGCAGCCCAAGACAGATGGTTATTGAATTATGCTACTACTATCTATGCGTAATTTGAAAGAGTTTTTGGGGCAGCTCAACAATAAGTTATTTTTGGAAGTTTGTTGAACAATTAAATTGAGATATATTTTCATTAATTCAAAAGCCCGAATATTTCGTTTTAATGACTGAACAATCATAAAAGAAACGAAAATTGGGTGAGAAGTTTCGTTCGTGGTAGAACACACTCACCCTGGGGAATGTCTTCGCAGTACAGTGGAGGGTGCCAAGTACAGTGGAGGGTGCCCAGTACAGTGGAGGGCTATCATGAAGTAATGTGGGGGGCTATCATGAAGTACAGTGGAGGGTGCGGAGTACGGTGGAGGGCTATCATCAGTACAGTGGAGGGTGCCCAGTACAGTGGGGGGCTATCATCAGTACAGTGGAGGGCTATCCGAAGTACAGTGGAGGGCTATCGTACTTCGTGTGGGGGGCTATCATGCAGTACAGTGGAGGGTGCAAGTACAGTGGAGGGCTATCATGCAGTACAGTGGAGGGCTATCATATTGCGTGTGGGGGGCTATCATGCAGTACAGTGGAGGGTGCAAGTACAGTGGAGGGCTATCATGCAGTACAGTGGAGGTTGTAAACAGTACTGTGGAGTGACCTCGATATATCGTGAACGAAAATATGTAGTACACCTATGTCAACATCAACATTGTGTATAGAAAGCCTCATTATAACTTTCCAAAGAATTAATTTGAAGCTCTAATGCCACTATAATTATTCTTTCTTGGCACGAACGGCTAATTACGTAGAATAATCTCATATCTTTAACAGTCCAAAAACTAGATGGACAAGCAAAGTTTCTCAAATTTTGCGCACATCATTACTCAGTACTCGCTGAAAATTAATCAAACTAAAATCATGTGATGAATGATGTAATAAATATTGAAGTTTGACTAAAAGAGAATTGTTTGTTGTTAAATGATCTTTTCAACTGCTATTCCCATTCCCTGAAATGTTCATAGATGACGCAGTTTCTTGCGTTTGAGGGCGTAAATATTCTTCGATTTTCGGGACTAATTTCGTAGGAAATGGTTTTCATAAGAAAGCATGTATACCGGGTGTCCCAAAAAAAGGTATACAGATTTGGTCGACCCTAGCAATGCGAATTTAGCGCGAATCAATCCGAAATTATTTTTAAAACATTCCTCGATAGTCGACTTGAACATAGATACCTTGTTTGTTGATAATGATGCTTTGAGAGTTGACATATTAATCTTCAAAGGACTAATTTGCCTCGACCTCCAAACCAGAGCTTTGGCGTTTTGGCCTAAGCAAATTCTTGAAGCACAGCGAATAAGTCAACAATAGATTTCAAAAAATTTGAAACAGGAGGAGAAAAATTAAAAACTGCACAACACATACGTTAAAAAGATATAATTTACGTGACATTTATCATCATGGGAGCTCCGAAGTAAACTTCCTTCATTTTAATATCAACAATTTATTTCACGAAGTTTACTTTGGAGCTCCCTTGATGATAAGTGTCACGTAAATTATATTTTTTTTAGCGTATGTGTTGTACAGTTTTTAATTTTTTTCCTCCTGTTTCAAATGTTCTCAAATCTATTGTTGACTTATTCGCTGTTCTTCAAGAATTTGCTTAGGCCAAAACGCCAAAGCTCTGGTTTGGAGGTGGAGGCAAATTTGTCCTTTGAAGATTAATATTTTAACTCTCAAAGCACCAATATCAACAAACAAGGTATCTATGTTCAAGTTGACTATCCAGGTATGTTTTAAAAATTATTTCGGATTGATTCGCGCTAATTTCTCATCGCTAGGGTCGACCAAAGCTGTATACTTTTTTTTGGGACACCCGGTACAATGTGTCAATTACGCAACCCTCGCGAAATTGGATTTGTCTTATATCAGGAGTCAATGGGTTTTCTATTTTGGAAGAATTCCCCAGGAACATATAATCCCAAAAATGTTCAAAGAGGGTGGTAAAGGGTATTTCGTGAAACGTGATCGGCTATATTTTTTTCTCGTGAAACGTGAAAGAGGGTGGTAAAAAGTATTTCGTGAAGCGTGATCGGCTATATTTTTTTCTCGTGAAACGTGAAAGGCCAGTATTTATTTACGTGAAACGTGAAAAGCAAACAAGAATTGGAGTTATTACTCCACTCTGCAGTTGTCGAGGTACACTTGCTTGCTTCTCTAAACTCTTTCGGATAACCGAATCAGCTGGTACAGCAAAATTTATGGAGCATTCCTCCGGATTGAAATGACCTCGCCTACTGCCAACATCTCCCGAAAGTGTAGATCCACTAAATTTCAACCCTCTGTTAAACCTTAACCATTTGCCGTGGAATAGCAAATATCCAAAGATCCAAAAGAGCAATGTCTGTTTTCGATATCTCATTCCACAAACATTAGCACACCCATAAAACCGCACAACATCCAAAAACAACAGCAGCGCTATATTTGAAAGAGGAAATGCATCATCTGCAATCAGCTTGAAGAAAAGTTTAAGGTCACCAAGCAACCCTGCTTTTGCAAGTGCTGGTAAAGCTTTTTTCAACCAGAATGATATCCTCTTCCGTTTCACCCTCCTCACTACTACTTGCTGCAGATCCAAACACTGATGCATCCAAGTCACCAACAATTGCTTCCAAACCATCAGACCCATCCTGTTCAAAAGAAGCTTCGAACTCATCTAGCCCCGATATATCAAAAGAAAACAAGCTACGCCGACATCCTGCAGCATTTGCCTCCTCAGAATCATTTTCATTTTCTACGCAAAATGCAGTAAAGTTCTCTTGACGTGCACTCTCAGAGTCCTCGTTAAATTGGTCTAGAAACCTTTGATACGTGCTGGCTGGGCTTCTTTTCGACGGTTTTTTCAGCAGATGTGATTTGAATTTAGAGTCCATATCTAAACCGACTGAACAAACAAAACATGCTCTCTCAGGTAAAACTATGAAGCTTGATTGCAATGGCGCTGTCAAAAATCGTAGAGGAAGACGTACATCGACGGCGAAAGAATGACTAAAAGTTTGTTATGCTATGAATTTATGCCCAAGCAAGCAAAATATGTGAATACTACAATGAATAGCAATACAGAGTTTTGAATTTAGAATTAATGTCATTTTTCCTCATATAATGAAAATCAGAGCAGTGTGTCNCCCTCCACTGTACTGCATGATAGCCCTCCACTGTACTTGCACCCTCCACTGTACTGCATGATAGCCCCCCACACGAAGTACGATAGCCCTCCACTGTACTTCGGATAGCCCTCCACTGTACTGATGATAGCCCCCCACTGTACTGGGCACCCTCCACTGTACTGATGATAGCCCTCCACCGTACTCCGCACCCTCCACTGTACTTCATGATAGCCCCCCACATTACTTCATGATAGCCCTCCACTGTACTGGGCCACCCTCCACTGTACTTGGCACCCTCCACTGTACTGCGAAGACATTCCCCAGGGTGACACTGCTTGAGAAAGTTCCTTCAGTCCTATAAAGTTACTCAGTGAACTGTGAAAGTGTAACTGCACCTTTTCTTGTCATTTTTTCTAATTGATATAATAGTTCAATCGATCAAGAAACTTTTAAGAATAGAAAGTTTAATGGTTGATCTGCGTCAAAACACTTTCAAATTACGCATAGATTGTAGTAGCAATATTCAATAGTCATCTGTCTTAGGCTGCCTCAGAAATTTTGCGTCTTTAAGTAAATTACTCCGCTAATACTCAACTGATTTGAACATACGAGGTTGCAAATTCCAAGTTAATATCTCATCTGTATCATCACGTTAAAATAAAAAATTTCAGAAGTGAGGCTCCTCCGCAGGAAATGTTCAAACGCTTATACTTTTTTTTGGGACACCCGGTAGACGTTTGAAAACCTGTAGCTCTCAAACCATCTTTCAAATTCCCATAAACTGATAATATCTGTGTAGCAAATATATCAACTTAGATAAGTAAATTTGTTTTGTGAAAATCGGTCATATCGTTCTCTAATTACAAGCGATTATATAAAAATGCTTAATCTTCAAATCCTTTAAAACAGGCCTAACATCTTTGATCAAATTTGCTAGCAATAATAGAAAATTGACAAACAAATGTTGAATGACGGTCCCAAGTGTATTATCATATCATATTATCATATGAAAATTTCTTCATGTGCTTTTGTATCAAAGACCAAATTAATCTTAGACATACTGCAAAATTTTGAAATGGCTTTCAATTTGTGGGAATTTGTAATTTTATGTTACCTGGTTTGAAGCATACTCCAAAATCACAAGAAATGATTATTGAATTGAATTTTTATCCCCCAATGCTACTTAGATTAGTTACCTTTTTCCTGGACAAAGCTCTTATATCATGTAAGACTCGAAACTTCGTATGCAACCACGAGAATAGCTTTTTGCATGAATACTATTGCTTAAAACATGTTTTTTCATGCCGTAATTTCGTCGTCTCTCCGCCAAAATAATGAAATAACAATCAACTATGAAATTTATTTGGTCTTTGATACAAATACACAAAAAATAAAATTCAAAGATCAGTAACGTCTTTAATTTAAAGACGGCAATTTTTCGCTTTTTATTGGGCCACCCGGTATTTGATTATGACACTAACTTATTGCACACAATACAAGGTGAGTCAAAAATCATCAAAAGATCAAATTGGCTAGCAATTTAGCCCAACAGCTGCCATAATCAAATTCTATCGGTCTATCTTGTCACTCATACGTTTACTAGGTATATAAAGAGGCTGCTGCATAGTTGTATCTGATATGATTTTGATTATCTTCAAACTTGTTTCACTCTTTTGGGTCACACCTGGCCGGTACATACCTGAACAAATTGATCGGTCCCAAAAAAAACCAGAAATACAGTCACATCTCAGTCTGTCATCGCAATTTGTGCAGATAGAATTCGCACCACATTTAACAGAACCTGAACTGCACTGATCAATTTCTAAAAAAAACCGAAGAAAGGTTTCTTTATCTGCAGTCTGGAGAAATACCCTCACTGTATTGAATACATTAAATCTTGAAACCACATAGCACAAGTAGTGTACTGGAAAGTGGAGTGACTTTGATCAATTTTGATATTTTCCTTCATAATTCTAATCAGAATGTAATACAACTCTTTCATGTGAGCATTGTGCATCAGACTTATGATATGCAAAAAGCAAACAATCTTTTGGAGCTATTTTCAACTTATTTTGCAGCCATGAACAAGGTATTAAAGTCAGCTTCAGATGGGGATCAGTAAGTGAAAGCTCAATGGACATTTTTGGGTCAAGTGATTTTTGAGATAGGCAGCT
>REGM01000867.1:5082-17174 GCA_004194415.1 Aurelia aurita | reverse complement strand
AGACGTGACTTTTAAGTTAATCCTCTCGATACATGGATCTGAAGTGCAAACCAAAGTCATAAAGAGTAAACCAATGTTTAGGCCATATTCCATCATTTGATTGTAAAAGCTTGCAAACCATAGTAGATGGAAAATAAGTTTTAGGCACAAAGACTGCACTACTCATCATAACATTATCAAATCTGCACGAATCGAAATATTTCGAAAAGCAGAAGCAGATTGAATTTGGAAATGATTTTGCAATTGCCACTTTCTGTGCCATGAAAGGCCCAATCCTAAATCCAATGACTTAACCAACTCTGTCCATATTTTAGCTAAGTATGTTAACATAAATACAGAAATGACATGATATATTCCTGACGAAGTTTCGATTTCTTTACAGGAACGAAGGAGACCGAACTCTTACAACTCGAGGACCTCTTGCTTCAACTTCTCTCAGACACCAGTCACATTGTTCGAATGCAGGCAGCAAATTACGTTGTAACGTTGTTTCGATCAGCTGATAATCAGAAAGAACCAGCATCCCCTGCCCAGCAAAAAAGTGCATTTGACAAAGTGGCCACCGCATTAACGGATCTAATTGTTATAAAAGTAAGCATTCTGCTGTCATATTACGACTCACAGCTTATAATCTCATTGGCCCCTGTAATCGACATTATTCCATAACAGAAAACGGCTGACTTTAACATTTATTATTCAAGATGGTTTCACAGCTCTATTTGCGATGGTCTTGTCGTTTCTAGCATGGACTCAAAATCTTTAAAAAAGGGTGGTGTAAAATTCCATTACATATTTTTTTGAATTGAATGACTTGAAAGGAACTTTACGTACTTTGCTATAATTCTACCGTGATTTTGTTATATCTTGATTGTTTTCAAATTGGCGGGGTTTGTTATAATTGAGGTTGTGACATCACCAAATTTCTAAATAATATGTGCAGCTTATGCTGTCTTTTCCAACATTTTTATAGCTATTGATAGAAAACCAATGCAAGAAACGTAATAGGAAAATTGTTCAATTTAGATCGCAGCTTGATTGTCTTTTTTATAAGGTTCTTTCTTGACTGGCCTAATATTTCATGTGATTCTTTTGGGCCCTGTATGATGACAATGTTTGTGTTGCGTGTAGTACGTCGTTAGGCATATGTAAACTGATAATTATTTAAAAATACGACAATGTACTAGAATATGATAATTACACTAATTATGATAATTATGATAATTAGTGTAATTATCATATTCCTGTATGATGACCTTGATAACAAGGGCAGATTTTGTAACAATAGCATCAGTTGCTTTTGAAATATCACGCCATTTCAATGCGATTAGCGCTCGAAGACAAAGAGAATTCTCTCAAGCAACAAATCAAAACAAACGAAGACGCAAAAGATGATTTAAAACTAGTATGGCTAACTGTCACGTTGTGCAAGCGGAAAGGGGTTTTAAGTGAATTCTCGATTATATATCGAAGGAAGAAGAATATAGCTAAACATCTGCCTTGCGGATTTATTTATTTGATCCAGAAGCCGAGCAGAAGGCATACAAATTCTCGTATATTTAGGGCGTAAATAAAACACTTACTACTCAGCTTTTGAATTAGATAAATGCGACTTCTCTCCCCAGGAAGATGTATCAGAAGATGAAATCGAAGACGTCAGCGCAAATCGAGCAGCCACGCTTCTTTACGTCCTGAAGCAGATTGCTGTATCAAGCTCATTGTGTGAAAAGAAGGCTCTGGCATTGCTGTTTCATGATTACAAAGAGAAATTCCTCGATCTCAAACTTGTTGGCAAGGTATTCAATTCAGCCCAATTTTATTCATAAAATACATTCTAATACAAGGTTAATAGCAACAAATGTGTTTTCTATGCGATCCAAGAAGATCATTGCTTATCGAGCCTGGGCCGTATACTTAAAATGAAAAAGTTAAACATAAAAATGGCTAAAATAGTACACTTATTTTTCGTATTGATTTTTCATAGCTCGTAGTAGGTTTTCGTCCTTTACTTTTTGCAGAAATCCCTATGGCTACACAACTACAACAGATATAACTTAATATACCTGGTGTACCTGAGAGTTCTTCGCCTATCTGACAATCCACAATAACTTACTCAACCTATTTTCATAATAAGTAGAGTTGTTTTTTTTCGATAGGCTGTTAAATAACCAGATAAATCTTTGGCACACCTGTTAAGATGATAGCAGTCCCTTGCAGAAATATTGAAGAATCTACATCGCTCTCTTTGTTTACCTATTTTGCTCCTAACTGAAATAATGGGTATTTCTACCAAAGGTCTTCAAAGAAATTGCTCGAGAAAGAGGATTCCCTGATACGAAGGGCTATCTAAAAGAACATCTTGGACACCTTTGCTATGATTGGCTACGAAGAGGCTTCCCCATTATCGAGTTTCCAAGCAGTGTGGTTCACTTAGATACCAAAGAATTTCTTCGGTAGGTTGTTGTATGCTCTACTTGTTTGTTGTTGATTGCTCAGTCATATGCTCAGTTGATTGATTGATTGATTGATTGATTTGAGAACAAAATTATTCACAGTGTAAGTGTGTTTAAAGTTATGGTTTTAGAAACTTAAATATAGGTATGNGTGTTAAATGCTGGACCAGTATGACAATTTGGTTATATTATTGACTTCTTTATGAATCGTTCTAACCAGATTGCTATGTCCATATGACCATGAAAAAGCAAGTTCTGAGTTGGTCCCTCTGAGAGTTCAGAATTAAATTTGTTTTAGTATCAAAGCAATTATATTAGCAAATGTCTTCTGTAACAGCCGATATATTTAATTAGATATGAAGATTTACTTGGCTTAAATTGGTCTCTCCTTTCCAGAGTTATGTGAGGTTTTCGCATTGGAGATCTTTTTTTTTTTCTTTCTATATTGCTACCTAGCATCCGAAGGTAGTTTTTAGGACACTGAGAAGCTACGCTTATCGAGCAATGTCCTGGTCCTTCCTCTCGATGTGACCACACCTCACGATTCCTTTAGCCTGGAATTACAGAGAGTTGGCGACCATTGGAGATCTAAAAATGATGATCATATTTCGTCGGTTTCCTTGCTCAACAGCAATGACAATTTCCTGTGTTAGCACGCACACAGTGTAGCACTTGCTAAAACGTGTTCAAGTCATCCCTGCATCAAGGCGGAAATATTAAGGAAATTTGATGTTGATTTTAGGCCGGTTTTCAAGGTTTTTGGAATGGACCTTCTCGAGATGATCCCGTATAAAATCGGAACGGAGTGACCGATGTCAGCCAGGAAAGATGCTAAAATTAATTGAACATGTCATCTATTGAATAAGATATTGACATAGGTTATTGCTTCTATATTTAGGAAATAGTAGCTTTACAAACGGTGTGTGTTGAACTACCCATTGGGATCATCTCTGTACCATCACTGAAGAGCCTTTACAGGTTGCATTTTATTGTTCTGATGGAAAGGCATGTGCTTTCAAGAAGCAGACTGAGTATGAATTCCAGGCCCTTTCCAAGCCCAAAATTAATTAGCTCGTCTCCAAGAAAGTCGTGAAAAAATCTCACTCGTGAAGCTATCAGCTTTTGATATTTCACCCTTAAAGCTCAGCTCATGTTCTGTTATAGTCGTTTTATTGACGAAAGACATTCGTTCCACATATTCTTACTGACATGTCTCTATTTACAGATTCTATGCACGTGAGATCATTCCATATCTAATGTTCTATCGAGATCAGGATGCCTTTGAAAAGATCCAACAAAAACTGGAGCTTCAAGATCCTTTGTCTGAGTTATTGATCGATAACTTTGACAGAATTATTGTACTTTCATTACCGTTTTACGCTTGTCAAAGCAAGCGAATGCAAAGGGGCTTAGAAGAAGATGCGAAGATACAGGAGATGGAAGCAGACAGAAAAAGAGCGAAATTGGCGTACGAGTTTCTTGAGAGTACACTTACCAAAGAGGTAAAAACTGTCTTCCTTTTGTGACTCATTCAGAACAACAAGCTCATAACAAAGGCCAGACCCTAGGTCACATTAAAAGGTCCTCTAATTGATGTTGTTGTGGGGAATCCTTAAAAATTTGTTCCAAGTTGTTGCTTCTTTAGTTTCTTATTGTAACTGTCTAAGGGGCTGTATGAGAGTTTTCAGCCCGTTTTTAACTTTAACCGGGCTGAGATTTGAATCGATTATATGGTGGTTTCAACCAAGGCTGAATGAAGTCCATATTTTGCATGGTAAATCCACGTAAATCATTTCAAAATTAAATGCGCATGCTCCACTAATTTGAGCCCGGTTAAAAATTACGATTGGCGATTATATGGAATTTGTCAGCCTGTTTGGTCGATCTAAAAATCCTAGCCCGTATGTTAAAAGCGGGCTGAAATTTCAGCTCGGCAAACCGGGCTGAAAATTTTATCATGTAATCGCAACTTTGTTTTTGCAACACTTTGACCGCAACACCAGGCTGACTTTTCAGCCCGGCTAATGTTACAAACGGGCTGAAAACTCTCATATAATCAGCCCCTAACTGGTTACAATGAAATTTATTGCTGCATTGAAAATAACAAATGTCTATGACAGAAGCAGTTAGCTGCAGATTGATATACCGGGTGTCCGAGAAAAAACGCAACAGATTTGATCGGGGCTAGCGACAAGAGTTTAGGTCGAATCAATTCCTAATAATTTTTGAAGTAATCCTCGATATTTAACTTGAAGATAAATACCTCGTTTGTTGACATTAGTGCATTGAGAGTTGAAATATTAATCTTGAAAGTTAAATTTTGCCTCCACCTCCAAACCAGAGCTTTTAGGTTTTGGCCTATGTTGCAAACGCACTGTTTAGGGGAATTTCCTCGATCATAGACATAGCATAGTAGTGGTGAACAAGGACCCATGCTTTGGCACACACTTGAATAGAAATTTGAATGCTGAGAATTGATAAACATGTCAATCCATACAGTCACCAAAGAATAGCTTTCTTCAATCAAAATGCACCTACAAAAATACTAATCCAAGACCGAGTGCGTGATCATTTTTAAAGATCTTATTCGTGGACATTAGTTCCCTTCGGTGTATACGATTTCTTGTTTCGTAATAATTCCAAGATAGATGATACAAAATGCATTTCATTCAAGCAATGAAGATTGCACGAAATAATTTATTTTCACACCCAAGGGAACCATTCCGCTGATGGCTATCTTTCATTAGACAGAGGTAATTTGAACTTTTGTAGAATGAAGAAAGATGTCTCTTCGGGATTAGATTAGTGAATCTTGTTGTCAAGATAAGTTTGGATTTATATCCAAATACGTTCCTAAGCACGAGTCTTCTTGCTCGTATTTCGCTATGATTCAGGAGATTCCCGAAACAGCGCGTTTGCAGTATAAGCCAAAACCTAAAAGCTCTGGTTTGGAGGTGGAGGCAAATTTCGACTTTCAAGATTAATATTTCTTCTCTTAATGCACCAATATCAACAAACAAGGTATTTATCTTCAATTTAACTATCGAGGATTACTTCAAACATTATTAGGGATTTATTCGACCTAAATTCTTGTCGCTAGCCCGGATCAAATCTGTTGCGTTTTTTTTGGGACACCCGGTATATATTTTAAATGCACATTCTTTGGTTGGACATTTCGGTTCAGAAGACCTAGACTTATGTTGGCTTCGTTAGTGATGTTGTTTATGTGCACATTCCAGTTAAGCTGGTTTCTCAAGATTAGGCCAAGATGTTTTGACGATATACCTCTTTCAAGTACAATACCACGCAGGGTATAGGTATAGTGTACAGAATTGCTCTTCCTTGTTACTGTCAGCACATTGCAGTTATCCGGATGAAATTCCATTTGCCAATCTTCCTCCCATTTTCCCATTTTCTCAAGATCTTTTCGAAGCCTTGCGCATCTCTTTCTGATATCACTGCTATATATGCTATTGTATCGTCCACAAAGAACCATACTCTGGGGCTCAAGGATGCTGGTAAATCATTCATGTACAGCAGGAATAGGCAAGGACCCAAGACAGAGCCCTGTGGAACCCCAGATATCACATTAGCAACGTTAGATTGTCGTCCTTCAATAACAACTGTCTGCTCTCTATTGCCTAAGAAGTTTTTGATTCATCTGTTTGTGCTTCCACTAATCCCATAGTAACTCAGTTTATCCGTCAACCTTTTATGTCCCACTTTGTCAACGCTTAGATAAATCCATGATTAGAACATCAGATGGTTTGCATCCTTGTTCACAAATACCTGGGGGGTTGATTCAACCCCCTTCCTTTTCTCCGCTGTCATAGTAGCTATGATCTTCTAACTTGGTAATTAGATGGACTTTGATGCAAACAATCAAAATTACATAATTTAGTCCAATTAAAGTTATTTCCTTGTTGCTATGGCAATAAAAAGATATTCAGTTATAATTTTCATGATTATGGCAATCATGATTACAGCAACTAAAAAAGGGACCAAATAATAATTGTTCATGTGAAATTGAATAGAAAATAGTTAAATACATGTATCAGCATAATTTGGACCATATTTGATATTAATATCTGCAACAATTTCATTATAAGCATACAGTTTTTCTTCACAACTCAGTAAAACATTAGTGGCCATGGCTGCAAATGCTATATTTAGAATCTTGAAATTTTCATAATTCGATACAGTATAGATATAAAATTAAACTTGTGCAATCTCAAGATGCTTCATTTCATATTTTAGCGCAGCAAGCAAATTCTTGGTGGGGGTGGAATTCATCCCCTCCCCCCAGGTGAGACAGGGTTAAGTTCTCTCACTTCATCTGACATTCTGTCCCATACAGCTTTTTATATTGTTGAACTATCCTTGGAGCTTGTTTTATTTTTAGAGGGCTTACATCAAGCTCCATCAATGGCACACAGTGATCTGAAACATCTGGTATTATTTCAATTCGGTTTACTTTAGATGGAATATTGGTCACAAACAGGTCCAAAGTTTTTTCTCTCTGGTTGGATCCCCGATGACTTGCTCCATGCTATGATCATTAAAGATTTAATTTAATTTATCATCCTGATTGAAATTTAGAAGCGATAATACATTAGTAAGAACAAAGCATTCTTCTACGAGCACCGCTTAACAAAGATGGACTCCTCGCTCTAAAATTCGGTTGCATTGCGAATCATGTGGTTTTTTACAATAAAATTTCCGATATTGAATTTTCAAGAAGTGATATAAGATCGCTATAAAACATGAGAAGAAACTCCACTGATATAATCAACTACACAACTTGATAAATCAATTCATAGTACCATAATTAGCATCGCCACAACACGCTATTATCTGACAGTGAGGAGATAACATTTATTCGTAAACTAAATCTATTTTTATTAAGAATTGACAAGTTTACGAAAACAAGACATCATTTTAACGATAATACATGCAAGACTACCGGCACAACAATTGTATTTTTTTCAGACAACACCCGACCGCAGAATGAATCAACGAAGCGTTTATCTGCAGACTTGCGTGTTCTAAATTGAGTTTAAAAATTACGGTATTTGCTGCTTGTTTCTTCTGGAAATACTAAATCTGAACTCAACATCCAAAAGCAGATGTTTGAGGCAAAAATTGAAAAATGTCAATGCTGTTATATTCTCTGCTATTCTAAGATTTCTATTTTAAAATTTCTCAGTAGATGATTAAAAGAAAACAGAAGATTTGAGCTTTTAATTCGTTCCATATGGTCATTATTTCTTTACAGAATAAATTAATGCAGGGACAATTAGTTACTTCTCCGCATGTTTTCATGTTAACATATAGCCACCTCTGCCATCCCTGCTAACATTTTAATATAAGTAATGGTTTCTTTCAGTCTTTGATGCTGTTTATGGAATGCAATCTGCAACCATCTGTCAGTAGAATGGCAGGAATCATCTCAACTAATTATAATTTGCTGTGTTATATTTTATGGCAGTTAGAAATGATAATTGCAGCATCTAGGATTTTAAAATATGCCCTTATCACAGGACGGGATTCTGCCATAGTAAAGGTACCTGGAGATGTGTCGCCCCCAAGGGTATACTTTTTCGGACTTCTAGTCTAGCCAAGGTATCCTTTTGGCCATTTTTATCAAGGCTAGTCTAGCCAAGGGTATACTTGTTGACAGTTTTTGTCTAGCTAAGGTCAAATCTTCTACCAATCTTTGGAAAAATACTCGAAAAACTCATGTACGATTCCTTATACTCCCATTTTGTTTCCTGTGATCTACTAAATCCAAATCAATCCGGATTTCATCTGGTGATTCAACGATTAACCAGCTGATTTCGATAACTCACACTATTTTCCAAGCCACCGATTGTAATCCTCCTCTCGACGTTCGCTCGGTATGCCTTGATATTTCAAAAGCATTTGACAGGGTATGGCATGATGGTCTAATCTATAAACTAAAACGCTGTGGTGTTTCAGGTCAACTTCTTTCTCTTATCCAAAGTTTCCTTGAGGACTGAAAACAACGGACTGTTCTAAATGGACAGAGCTCCAACTGGGGAGATACTTCCGCAGGAGTCTCCTAGGGTTCCATTTTAGGACCCTTATTTTTTCTTGTGTATATAAATGATCCAACTGCAGACTTAAAGTGCAATTTTAAGCTTTTTGCTGATGATACATCGATACATCACTGTGCACAGTAGTTAAATACTACAATACAGCTGCCAACGACATGAACCATGACTTGGAATGGATAAAACAGTGGGCTATGATTGGAGACAGTGGAGGATGTCTTTTAATCCTGATCCGCAAAAGCAAGCTGTTGAATTAAGATTTTCAAGGCGAAAAGGTGATATTGATAATTCAGTGATCCTCTTTAATGACACACCACAGGAGGCCCAACGTATAGTGGTGAGGGGGCCTACGCATAAATAAATTCTAAAGCATCAATTGTCAAGATCTTATCTTGCCTTAAAATCTCTTGTTGAAAGTACTTACATATGAAGTTTTCTTGCCTTTGTTTCATATGACAGTCATTTCGTCTTTNTGAACTGCAGTATCCAAGTATAATAGTAAGACAAGGAGCGCAACTTATTTCCAAACAAATCAGCAGCAACTGTTTTCTTTTCACCCGCGTTGCATCACTATTGATCCAAACATGCAAAACGACACATCAAAATCTTGCTAATTTATCAGGCAACATCCTTGGATAACGTTCTGCTTGAATGTTTTATCAAAACTCAAAAAATTCAGCGGCTAAAGCTCATGTAGTTGGCCTTATTTATCTTTCTCCGTAGGCTCTGTAGCTACCTCTGTACCCATTATTCGAAATTCGAACGCGAAAAATCGATTTGCATGCATGCAATTCTTAGAGAGATTATCTAGCTGAATTGAATTGCTCTAGCTCATTTGCATATTGGAGCAGAATTTGCCAAATTCTGAATGACGAATAACAGCTTGCCGGATGCGAAATTAGAGAATGCCGAATCAAAGGTTGCCAATCCCGGAATGGTGTAATGATAAACAGCAGAATGATGAAATGGTGGAATCTAGAATGGTGACTGGATGATTGCAAATCCTGAAATGAGTAATTGTGGAATGATAAATAATCGAATGTCAGAAAGATGTTTTACAACGATCATGCATATTTGAAATCAAGAATTGAAGTATGATAAATCGATGAATTACGCAATGGTACCAGAAATTCAGGAAGGCATTTTGCCAAATTTCATATTGAATGAATGCAAAATTCGGGATTTTGCATACCTCATACATTGCATCGGTATGTATGTATTTTATACGTATTTGTCTTTATGTTCTGGTTCAGAAGTACTTTCTTTCCAAGAAAATATAGATTTTTCGACGAAAAAGAGGTTTCTTGGTTGTAAGCAAGCATTCCTTTTCGTGTCTATTTATTGTATGTTCAATTATGATAATGAAATTATTATGTCAACTTTCCATACTTTCTGTTGTATGCTTTTCATAACTACATGGATAAAAATCTAATTGCATCCCTTGTTGTACTTAGTTTCATTATGTCTCATTTTCAGCGTTGGATCCTTACTTCTGATCATTTCGAGAAGCAGTTTGGGTATGTCATCTTGGAAATAATGCCAGTTCAGAAGAACCACATCACAACAAGGTGGACAATAAGAAGGGAGCTTGAAGACATCAAAGAAAAAAGTCTGGAACAAATAAGTTGAGAATGATGACTATGATATTCTCCATCATTCAATCAGAAAGTAGATTAATTATATTTAAAGACAACTATTAGTACCATTTGATTCCTGCTTTTTGCTCACTGAGAGAAGCTTTGTGTTAAATTCTCACTTGATGAATGTCTTTGTTCTCCTTGAATCCTGCATCTGTTACATAATACTATACAGGCCATTTGATTGTTGAAAATTAAATAGATTGTTGAAAAGTTGAAAATTATATTCATGGCTCATCGTGTGATTTATACTTTTATGAGTTGTTCAAGTGGTTTCAAAGAATTATTGGATAATTTTCAGTGCTTCAATTTCCCGATTTTGCCTGGCCTATAGTTTGATTTGATTTGACAACGTAGTTGCAAACGTTCCATTCACACCACCGTACGATTTCTTTTTAGCAGTTGAAATCATTATTGATCTCAAGTCTCTCAAGTTCAGTCATTTAGAAAGGCGTTAGAAGTGTTTGATGATTTTTTTGCGATTCGCTCGATTTCATTTTGATTTAAATATTTACAAGGGCCTACAAGGTGGGGGCAATTTGGGTCTATTTTGGCTTTTCTCCATGCCTCTCTGCAACAAAACTTTTGAACAACTAAAATGCATGTGAAACTAATAAGATAGCAATAAAACGACAAATCTAGTGAAGAATTGACAGAATTCTAATCTTTTCTAGAAGATCAAAGATAATAAAATAGGGCAGTTATCTTATCTGAGATACGCTGAGTACCAAAGACTCAAAGATAAACAAATATGATCAAAACATTTAAAATTGAAAAAAGGGAAGGAAAGAGGAGGTTTTTCTTGACCCTTGTTTTCTATTGTTGAAGCTCTGATACTCATAAAAGATTTGTAGAAACTCACTTTGGCAGGACATCAGTACAGACAAATCAAAATTCCCCGTAATTATCACCCCAAAACGTACTCCCACAAAGAAATTATCAAATTAACCCCCCTTAAAAAGAAATCATTAATTATCATTAACGCAAGTGCAAGGCAGACGAGCAGATGGGACCCGCAGCCCAGAGACGGACAGCCGCCGACCCACCCACAACCTGACTCGCCGCCCAGACAACAACAATGGGCCAGCAGCCACGCCCAACAACGAACAGGATCGCCTGCCCACCAATCGCACAAGCTCCACCTTACAGCACCATCAATGGAGCTACAAGACAGAACCAGACATTCCAGCAAACAAACAACCCCGCCAGCCACCGGATAAAACCGCCCACCCCAGTCGCCGACCGGTTGATTGATTGATTTGATTTATTTCAGGAGGGTTGCCCTTCAGAAGAAGCTGTTTTTCAAGGGGCCCTCCAATAAAAACATTAATTACAATATACCAAATATAACGAATCTAAGCCTAATTACAATAGAAACCATAATGTTAAAAACCTATTTACAATAATTGATAATTTGCATAGAAAGAAATATTTAAGAGGAAAACAAATTTAAATCTTGGACAGGGGCAGACACTGCAGCCCCAGCACCGGCCGCCCCGCTCTACACGCCAACCCAGAGCGACCAGAGCAGCGATCGAAGACCACAACCGCCAATCGCCCCAAGCCGGCCCGCCGACCAAGGGCAACCGACGCCACCACCACAAGATCCACCCCAAGAACCCAAGAACCCAAGCAAAGTCACAATTTCTATTTTTTATTTCTTTCCTTCCTTCCTTTCTTTTTATGCCACACATAAAGTTAATAATGATTTTTGTTCTGTCAACCTGAGACAGGGGCGGATCCAGACCGAAGTTGAAGAGGGGGGGGGGGGCAACCTGCAGAGAGGGCGCCAAAAATACAATAGGACGAAAGCGCGCCGGAGGGTCGCGAAAATTTTTGGACTCCAAGTTAAGAAGATTTTTTGGTTTTTTTCTAAATAATGCCTTGATTTGTATGTTTCACCACCTATTTTATTCAAAACAGTTAAAAAC
>REGM01000865.1:0-17269 GCA_004194415.1 Aurelia aurita | reverse complement strand
TGTCTGATGGGCTCATGGCCATCGGGGCTTCAAATGGCTTTATTATAGACCCATCCAGCGTGAAAAAGGGAGAATTGAGGTACTTACTGCCCAGGAACTGAAAGGTATAATTTGGTGGATGCACAATTGCAGCGAACATATGCTTGCATGGCAGGTATTTCTGTTGCCAATCTTCACATTCACAGTGTGGAAACGTTTTGTCTCCAAACGTCACTTTATAGACTTTGCTCTGTGGAAGCCTGCTGCTTTTGACCTCCACTATACCCGTTGATACTTTGCGAACATAGCTGGCAGGAAGATTTGCGGCAGATTCCAGTCTCTCCATACAGTGCACCACAAAGGACCTTGGACGATTGTGAAGGTAATGTGGAACAACGGATGAATATGATCGGAACACCGACGAGTACTGGAGATTCATATCAGCATACCTGCAAGGCAAATATTACAGAAATGAGTAAGTGAAAACAATTTTAATTCATAATCTTTCCTCCATAATAACTGCACGAGACAAACAATTGGAATCCATTTTCAGGCAGAAGACCGTTATTTTGATAAAGTTTCTCACTGCAATGACGGAAAGTCCATTTCTTTTCACATCTTTTGTTACAATGATGCCAGAAATTTTTTTTTAAAGTTTTCATCATTATTTTCGTGGTTGGAGGTTTTGTCCGATGTTGGATAATGATGGTGTTGTATGCATGTATTTGTAGATGGCCGACTCCCGAAAGTTTAGAAATTCCTTGTAATTTTAATATCAAAAGCAACTAGTGACTTAAAAAACATAATAGGGTTTGGTACTGATACCCGATTCATTTTAAACTTACTTTTTATAGCAGCCTGGAATGAAATCCTCCACCAAGATTGTGCATAACTGTGAGATAGTTAGCTTTCGTTTTCTTCGCAAGTAGGTGTGCTTCAACAGCTTATTTTGCCGCTCTATGCCGTTGTTCGTCTTAACCAAGACTTGGAACGTATTTGCCCGATATGCCCAAACCCAGCGCTGAAATAGGAAAAGAAATTCATTTAGCGGCATCAGTACGGACATTTCTTCCGAGCATACAGTCTTTTTACTAGAAAGTTTAATCTATGATAATGATGCTAAACATGGGTGGTTTCTGGAGGACAATTCTCGCTGAGCAGTTTCTCTAAGCAGTTTCCATGGCTGCAAGTTTGTTCTCTATAATATCAAAAATGTTCTCTATATAGTACTGGCAGATATGCCACAACAAAGTTAAGGGGTAAATCGATTTTTACTTGAGATACTGTATCTGGGGTTTTTAGCAGGCCTATTTGCAGGTGATTAGGCTGTAATGTAAGAACTGGGGGGATGAAGATTCCCTTCACATTCAAGTACACTCATTTTTGTAAGAAAATTGGGACCAGGGCTGGTAGATAGTTTTTTAGATATTAGGAAATTTTTGCTACCAATAGTTTCTTGTGAGTTTCTTATATTTCTAAATGCCCCAGTGTAGAACTTGTTTGAAGGNCTCCACCAAGATTGTGCATAACTGTGAGATAGTTAGCTTTCGTTTTCTTCGCAAGTAGGTGTGCTTCAACAGCTTATTTTGCCGCTCTATGCCGTTGTTCGTCTTAACCAAGACTTGGAACGTATTTGCCCGATATGCCCAAACCCAGCGCTGAAATAGGAAAAGAAATTCATTTAGCGGCATCAGTACGGACATTTCTTCCGAGCATACAGTCTTTTTACTAGAAAGTTTAATCTATGATAATGATGCTAAACATGGGTGGTTTCTGGAGGACAATTCTCGCTGAGCAGTTTCTCTAAGCAGTTTCCATGGCTGCAAGTTTGTTCGTATTTACCTCGATCTTGTGATTCTCCACTGCACTTGAAAAATATCATATTCTTTCCTTTTCTCACACAGAATAGAGAAACCTGGTGATGGCGAGTAAAACGTGAAAGAATTTATCAACGTAGACTCACCTTGAACTGAGGAAGCCATGTCCCCTCCATCCATAATCGAAGTTTCTCATGGTCCTTCCATATGGTTGATGATTTAAGCTGATATAATGCTTGTAGGTACTTTGTTTCAGTATCTGCCTTGGCAAGCCTTCTCAAACGACAAAGAACTTCATCCTTCACACGTGTAACTCCATGTTCTGTTTTACTAACCCAGCGAGTCCATGCCTGTTCACGGTGGAAATCGCAGAGATAGACAAAGCAGTTGTGATCTTTGAAGATTGTCTCAATGGCATTTATCTCCTTTTCATCGCAATCACACATGAAATAGTTGGGCTTCCAGATGTTATTCCAGTCTCGGATTATAGATAACGCTTTCTCAATTTCTGCTGTTGTCTCATTCTGGATGATGAATGCTGCCACAATTTCGTAGTTAACATTTGTACGAACACATAAAAAGAAAAGAGGCATGGCGTAACGCATCGTCTTGTAAGTAGCATCCATCAGACATATTTCACCATATCGCTGTAGCATTCTAATTTGTGAGCTTGTTTGGCAAACGAACATGAATGTACTCGTTTCTTCGTTCTTTTCATTCACTTGACGAGATTGGCAGTGGAATCGATCATCCGGGTATTGTTTCTTCCATCCTTCTACCTGAGGGAGAGAGTATGGAAAAATGATGATCAAGGCGCTGCTTTTTTTATTGAAACAGGCACTACCTTATGCACAATTGTAGAAAGACTTTAAAAGCATATCATTTCAAGTAAAGAATCTCCGTTGATTGTCCAGCATTTTGTATTCTATCTTTCAAAATATCAGTTGTCAACATTATTGAAGAAAGAAAAAGATATAATACGTTTTGTCCAAACTATTTTTGTTTGTATGTAGTTTTACAAGTGTTGAGTATAAGTTGCGTGAGTACTAAATATTTTATAATTTGAGCTTTACACTGCTTCATTCAAAAACCAAACTCGGGCGAAACATGCTGTGATAAATTTTGGTCATATTTAATCATGATGGGGACATCTCCTTCCAAATTAGCACACAAACTTTGACACCAATTAGTGCGAATGATTTGAAAGTTAAAAAATCAAAACGTTTTCTTTCCCATCTTCAGATTTTGATCGCGCTAACTGACGTTAAAGTTATTTTGGTAATGAAAATAAACACGATTTATCGCACCTGGTTTAGCATGAGTTGACGTACAAGTCAAAAGTTGGAACAAAACTTTACATATCACTTCAAACCTAGAAAGGATCAGTGCATTAGGATACTATTCGAAGCAAACTGTAATACCTTGAGTAGCAAGTTTTCTTGGTCGTTTGTTGACAACATGTTTCTTGTCTGGGCAACGTACATAGAGCTCCTAATTTGGTCAATGCTAGGATACAGCCGCTTGTTATCCTTATCAACTGATGCAGCAGGGAATTTTTCAGCAACGAACCTACGGAGATGTCTTTGAGCCTCGTAGCCATCATGTACTCCTTGCACTACAAGATTGCCGATCTCTTCTGCGAGAAGTTTGTCCATCGGCTGAAATGCTCCTGCAGCCTGAGAAATAAAGTTTTCATTAATTAACGGAAAAAACGTCATTAAAACATTGGTTGTTGGACTATACATTAAATTTTATTCCTATTCAATAAAGGCAGCATGAATTTATCGAAATCCATAGTTTGATACAAATATTGCCAAATCCCCAGCGCCTAGTTTTACATCAAAATTATCATCAAGAGTGTATCTCTTCTTTTTACTGTAATCTATCCCAACAATTTATTATTTTCAATCATGTTGTGCCTCTCAAAAAGGATTTCGCTTTCAAAAATGATTCCAGGAAATGTTTTCTTACCTTGCCAACGATATGGTTGTGGTCCGCGAGTTTTGCGAGAGTGACGTGAAATGTTCTGGTGAATTCCTTTCTGCCTTCCTGAAGGTCTTTCCTGATCCTTGAAGATGCTGCCTTCCTGAAGTGTTCCGTATTTTTTTCAATCTGTAAAATTTCAATATAAAATCGTTAATTGCTAATGCTCGGAAGATATGTAGGAAAAGGAAGGGTCTCTGCTATTACATACGTTTGTGCATGGAGCCAATTTGGACTGATAATACTGTTGGCAAAGTCAATTCCGTAAGTTGACCAGAATCATTAGTTCATAAAAATGGTTAGCGTTATACAGCAGCTAAATTAAGATCTGCGCAGAACTGTCATCATTTTATGTATCGGTTAGAATCCAACGGCTAAAATAGAACGGTGCCAAAATGCCTCTATTTTCTTAACATGCGTACCGAGAACTCTGGAAACTCTGCAACCTCACGTATCTTGATTTCAGCCTGGCATCCAAACTTTTTTGTCGCTTGTACCTTGACGTACTTCTTTTTAAAGCCATGTTCAGGTATCTACAAGAAAAGAATTCATACAGGAATTATGAAATTGCTTGTATGCATGGTTTGTTGTATCAATTAAGAGCACCATCCATCAACGTTGTGCATTGAGCAGTAGGTAACCATGTAGCAAACCAAACTGTGCAATCCTTTCACAAAAAACGTCTTGGTATTAGCTGTTTTATTATCCAAGATTTGTCAGAAAGCACAATACTATTTACGACTTGACTTGACAGAAACCTTGTTTGTAATGAAATTTGATTGTTACTTACACTAGTTTCGTCCTTTTTACTGTGCTTGTGTTGAATATCTCCATGTTGACATTTGTACAACTTGCTGTTTAACGAGATGTACGGAGTATGTCCATTCCACAAAATTTTCTGTTTTCCATCCGCATCAATATCTAAAATGTATAAGTACTATGGTTAAACGTACTGGATGACCAGTGACACAAACAATATCAATGTGTGGTTTGAGTTTTAATAAAGTCTCATGTTCAGAGCCCTTGGTTCCCTGCGTAATCTAGGAACCAACGCTGTATTAAATAAACGATAATGTTACAGTGCGAAAAATCGAGAATTATGTTGTCTTTTGGCTGACTTACAAAACATTTCCTTTGTACTGCAAGGGTCAGAAAAAGACAGATAAGATTATACCAAAAGTTGCTATTACCTGTACTTCCAAAGCTCTTTTTCTCAGTTCTCCAAACGGCAAAAGTTGTCGTTGTTCTCAAAGAATATTCCCTGATAAGTTCTTTCACGTCTGTTTTTGTTGCAACTTCTCCCGAATACGTGCAGGTTTTGTCGATGAAAAAATTCGACCATGATGCAGGCGTAGAAGATGTACTCGCTGCTGATGCCATCTGGAGATTGGCTCTCCGACTGATGGGTTATCTTGAGCTGTGCGGGCCATTTTATATCTGTTCCAGCTAGTTTAAATCTGGCAACATTACATCAATTGATGTAAAAGATATTTCTATCCTTAGTTTCGTTTTGTGGATTTATGCAATACTTGAGGGGTATCATTGTTAGTGGGTAATTGGATCTTGCTTCCTTTCATTACCACGTAAGTGATACCATAGCAACCCCCAGTAGTGCATATAGGAAGCAAGATCAGTAACTATGACGTTCCCCCTTTTTGACACACGAATATCCTATGATGTCATTATGCACTTCAGGTTTATTGCCCAATTGCCTAAAGTTTTGTCATGGAGCGTTTGTTGTACAAATATATTTTACAAGTTACTTCCTAGGCTCCGACTTTGGCAACAATTTCTAGAGTTTTTAAGTTAGTTTAACCTTGACTGGGTCAAAGAACTTTCCTGTAATATTTTTGGTGTGAAATATTTAAGGCATGTTATAGATTTTGCATAAAAATCTTTTCGAATGATCACCTCTGTCGAATTTTTGATGTTTTTTTTTCATTCTTTGTGCTCTAGATTTAGTGATTTTCCATCAAGTTCCCGTTTTAGCGAACAGCAATCACAGGTTATTGTTCGTTCCATTTTTACAATCAGTAAAATTGAATCACGTTATTTTTGTTACATGCGAGCACTTTTATGTTGCAGCTAGACAATTGGTTTAACATACAAGCAGCAGGAAAATTGACCAAACACTCATTTTAGATAAGAAACCGCTTATAAGGAACTGTGGAAGAAGCCTCTTCCAGAAAATCAAGACACTCTAATAGAAGCGATCGGAGGTCAATTCGAAGTTTAAAAAACTTGTTAAATGTTGGTTATGAGTGCTTCTAAACAAAAAGTGTGTTGCCAACCCAAGCAGTACTAAAAAGTATAATTTGTTCTATGTTGTTTTGTTCAAAAAGCCATCCTCGATGAGTTTTGATAAATTTTGAAATTCCATTTTATGTAAAATTAAGAAACTCTACAAGAAAATGTTTCTATAAGAATTAGGCTCAAAATGAGGAAATCCTGCTACAAAGCCCAGAGCCAAGCTGTGGCCAAGTTTCTTGTACAAAATTAATCCAGTGTGACATCATCATCATAAAAATAGCACTGACGCAATTCACGTGACTTTCCGATAATTCATCGTTTCTCCCTCGGATTTCGTTTTACGGTATCACACTCGTTACTCATGAATAATTAATGAGCTCCTTCTGACCGGTTGAAATTTTGGCCTACCGTGGTGAGCGAAGTGGCTCCTTCGGCGCTGATGATATCATCCGTCCTATCCGTCCTCCGGTAATACAGCCTCTGCGAAGGAGAGTGGAAACGAGCCAAAAAAAATCCGGGTGTATTCCACCTAAAAAGATTTTGCAGTTTCGCTCTCTAGTTGGCTTAAATGCTATTAAGACCATTTAAGATATTTCTTAGTTATTACTCCACCCACATATCCTCTTTGCGAATCTTCAACATTGACGTTATTTAATGTTATTAAGGTAAATAATTATTGTTCATTAAAAGGGCACTTTTGCCCCAGCTGGAAAAGGCGCCCTGCCTGCAGTCTCGCTAAGGGGCCCTGCCTCCAGTCTCGCTACAGTGCTACTTATTTCCTCTTGTCAGGACGGAGGAGTCTCATTGGACACTGTTCTTGCAGTCTTTTAGATCAGATCACAAAAGATACAGTATAGCACCTTTTTGCAAGCTAGACGTTAAACTGTATGCAGACTTTGACCAAAGTCTGCACGCAGGCTAGCTAAATGGTGGTTTATCAGACCGTGAACTGAGAATTGTCGATGAGTTGAACGAACTGTACTTTGTGATGGTGACAGCCATAAGCGTACGGGAAGAAAAAATCTAGGGGGGCTGCCTGTTGAAAAGTCTATTGTTTACGAATTTTTTTGCCCGACTTACGGCGGAATATTGCCCGAAATAAGCAGATTTTTCTAAATTTTTCGAATGTTGGGAGGGCTGCCGCCCCCCAGCCCCCCCGGCTCGTACGCTTATGGTGACAGCTTTGAACGAATCGAAGATTTTTTTAGAAATTCTTGCACAGTCATGCAGCTTATGCCCCTTTGGACTGTTAGCCGGTGTTTTCAAAGTACTTCATTTTCCCGTGGTTTTACGGCAGTCTGATTCTTTATTCAAATCATCGGTATTTCATGTTTGAAGATAAAGAGATGAAAGATAAACTGATTTCAAAGTCAAGAAATTAATAAGAAAAAACGTACGATAGTGTACTGTATTGATCCTTGTTTGATCCGACTAGAATAGGTCGGGTTCAAGTAAGGGCAGGTATCGAGCTTATGAAACCGTGATGGTAATTGCAAATTTCATCTTTTATCGTATCAAGCGCCGGGCATAACGTAAAAAAAAATAAAGAAGTAAGCGCCGGGGGCGTCTCGTTTGATCCAAACGGCAAACGTTTACTTCTGTTTCGAAAATGTATGGCGTGATATGGCGTGATAGATCATGGATAGATCGAATTACACTTTAAACTGAGAAGCTATCGGTCGATTTCAAAGTAAACTTTGAACAAAGAATTAAATCTATGGGATGAGTCACAAAAAAAGTTTGTATGCTTGCATTGCATTTGAATTGTAAGGGTTCAGGCCTCTAGAACTCCCTCGATGACAGTGTCAAACAAGAAAGCGAGGTCAAAGTTTCTCTTTTCTTTCGAGTATTCTTCCCTGCGCGTAAGCGGTGCGACATTTTAGTTTAAAAACGAACGAGTCTCTGCAGAGTAGAGTAGGTTGAGGTTACCCTGTAGAGTCCCCCAAAATGAGAGAATTGAGTTTCGTTCAAGGTGCGGTGTATCTGGTGTATGGTGTAGGGTGTGGGGTTAGGGTTAACCCCTTTTCGCGTGCACAACGAGACAGTTAGCCATACTGGTGTCGGGGGCATCTTTTGCGGCTTCGTTTGTTTTTGTTTGTTGCTTGAGAGAATTTCCTTTGTCTGCAGCAGCTAATCGTTTGTACTGGCTTGTCAATCAAAACAAATCGAGGCTATTGTTGCAAAATTTGCCCCCCGTTTCGCATTTCATGAAGCACAGGCCTTTTGAGCAGATGTGAATTCCATTTGAGCAGCCACTTTTTTATCGGGCAGCCCCCCCAGATTTTATCTTCCTGTACGCTCATGGGCAATAGCCTCTTTCACATTAGATAAATCGTCAAACAAGTCGTCAGTCACTTGTTTGTCTGGTGTGAATTTCAGTTGCACTTTTGACGACTTGTCTGCGTAGAGAAACAAATCTTCTTCGAAAAGTCATCTGTTTAAATGATTAGATATGATCAGATAGACAGACAAAATCAGATGACTTGTTAGCCGAAAATGTTTTCCGTCCTGTTTTCACACCAGACGCCGTGTCCGTCTAGAAGACGCATCCCTCCAGACAATCTGTCCTTCTTCTAGTGTGAAATGGGCCAATTAAAAATGCGTCAATATGAATTCAGCTTTAAAATGTCGATTCTGGTTATTTACATCACTAAATCCTTAGTTTCTTTATCCACAGTTCGATCTGTCCTGTGACAGAGAACCGTACAATTATTTGGCTACGTCATTGATTTTCATCTCTTGGGCCATTGGGGCTGTTGTACTTGGCTGGCTGACAGATAGGTAAGGGAAATATTCTTGCATTTTTCTTTCAGAATGTTGTAGTTCTACTTAGAGGCTTGGAAACTTGTTGCTTTTTTTATAAATAAAATTGTCTTTGTCCATATAGAAACTGATCTGCCCTCGACTAAAGTTTTTCATTGATTGATTGATTGATTGATTGATTGATTGATTGATTGATTGATTGATTGATTGATTGATTGATTGATTGATTGATTTTATATTCTTTAACCACGGTAACCCCGTCAGCTAAGGCTGCTGTTCAGGGGGCCGTGCCAACAATTTACAATTTACAATTTAATACATATAAAACTAAAAAATAATAACCTAATTATGAAACTTGAAAAATGTAAGTGTCATAATACTTAAATCTACCGGGTGAGTCAGAATAAACGTGCGGCATTTGAAAGGCTACTGTCCCCTGAATATCACAGCATTAATATTTGTTATCAATTTGTTGAATAGCCGGCATGTTAAATTAATTTTAGAAATTTTTTTTGGCTGAAATCGGCCACTCTCTTCTGAAAATATGAGTGTTTTGCTCGAGAAGAGCCTCTGGAAAAGCCTTCAAAAGCGGCCTAAAATCGCGATTTCTGCTTTCCAGCAATTAGTTGCAAATGCTTTGGCACATGTTTCCTCTTGAGAGAAAGAACAAGTCTTCCCCACTAGTATAAAAAAATTATCCAGTGGGCTTCCATTCTCCCAAGAAGATAACATGGGCTAGTACATGTAACTGTTATTGCTGTTAGGAAGGAAAACCGACAAAATTCGACTGTCGTTTCCACTCATTTTTGCAGATTTTGAAAGGGGATTTCTGCAGAAAATCTCCCATAGCCACAGGAAGGAAGGAAAGCCGGGTAAATTTCTAAATCTAATTGAAGATATCGGTTATGAAAAGGACTTTTTTCAATATTATTGCTTTGATATTCAGGGAGTAGTATTTTTTCAAACGCTGTAATTCTTTTTTACTCACCCGGTATGAAGTTATCATTGATGCATTTTGCCCCATTTTGATCCATTTTGCCCCACCTTACATGACTGAAATATGAAAATTTGTGAAATGGCAGTTACTTGTTAAAAGTCTTCATTTCTTATAAAAAAAACATTTCGCCCTTTTCTCCCCAAAGCTTTTGATTGGGTAGCTCTTTTAAAGTCATCCTTTTACACAGTTCTTCTCTTTAGGTTTGGAAGAAAGATTACAACATTAGGATGTTCAGCAGCTGTTATCCTTATTGGCTTTGCAAGTGCATTTTCACCGAATCTTACTGTTTACATCGTGCTGCGTGTGCTGATTGGTTTCTTTATCACTGGCAACATTGTGTACCCGTTTGTGTTGATGTCTGAATATGTTGGGCCGAAGAAACGATCGTTAGCTGGGACGACAATTTGGTTTACCGCATCTCTCAGTATAATTCTGTTGGGATCGATTGCACCATTTGTAAGAACCTGGAAGATGTTGACAATATTGTGTACGGCTCCGTTTGTCCTGACATTTGGTTTCTTCAAGTAAGTCAAATTTCAGGGACGCCTGCAGGACAAAGGGGCAAGCGAAGCACTTTGATGACAAGGACACCATATGTGCACATATAATATTCTATTTTGTATATTGATCTGAATCGTATATGCCTTTGAAGCATTTATATAGTATTTTATAAACTGGTGGAGCAGTTAGGTGAAACGATAAAGCGACGTTGTATTTCTGTACAAACAATGTTCTTGTATGCGTGTTGCACAATATTTCATTAAAACAGACTTGACCGTATTAAACTCTGTTCAAAGTACAATTAGTTATATACTATATTTGTTTTGTTGTATTTCTGTAAAGGGAGTAATTTTTGAAGGAGTAATGCAACCCTCGACTATGAGCATAAGTTATTAATTGCAAAATTTTTCTATCTGTATTTGTTCACGCATTAATTTTTACTTGCTCTATCGAGTATTTCTGAAGGTCCTGCGATTATAATTTTACTTCAAAAACAAGTTCTGCCCCCGTCGCCCCCGTTGGCTGAGGGCAGGAGGGGTGATCTCCCGTGGTTCAGCATAGGCATCCTTGTCTAACTTGCTAAACCAATTTTAATGGAAAGGGTAACAGTGCACTTTTTCGACAGCTTTTATGCTCTGATTGTCAAACAGATGATGCATTTAGATGACTCGCCCTTTATCTAAACTTTTCTTGTTAGGTTCATCCCAGAGTCAGCAAGATGGCTTCACCTGAAAGGTAGAAAAGACGAGGTTACTGAGCTTCTAAAGAAAATTGCAAAGGTGAACAAGAAAGAATATCCAGATGTCGAAGTCATTGAGGTCACGCAAGATGCCGATGAAGGATTGAAACATTTCGTTTATTTGTTTACACCAAAGAAAATTGCACTCAGAAGTATCATTCAAGGATACGCATGGTAAGCTTTATAGCATAGTAGTGCAGAGCCCTATGTTGTAATTTTGGCCTGAGTGTTTTTTGGATGTAAATACGTGGCAACATACAAATTCTACCTTCTTTGGCATGCCGAGAAATAGAAAAACGTTGGTGCCAATTTTTTTGACAACGTTTGTGGGTATTTTTTGAGTTTTTTGTGCCAGTAGTCGCGGTTGCTGCAGAGTCATGACATTTATTCTAAGCAATGGAATCTATTGTTCCTTAACAGCAAAGAGAACGCAATCCTTATATGTCATAGGTGTTAGAGCTATAGTATGAAAGGGGCTATGAAAAACAGTTTTAAAAGCATTGATTGCCAAAAAGTATCGTCTAAAGCAGCGGATTCTCTTGTTTTATGTCCAGTGTATGCTAACAATATTGTTCAACTCTGGCTAACAACGACGGCTTTCAGGCAGCCTTGTTTACATTCGTGTTTACATTCGTACATTCGTGCACTTAGCTTTCCATTCCATTAGCGTTTATCGTTTCTTTTCAGTTCATTACGGGTGACAGCAAAATATTTTTTCAAGCAAATATGTCAAAGCTAGCGTTTTTTATCGAATGGATAGTGATTTAAAACAATTGCACACATTTTTTTAACATATTTTTTTATAAGAAACTAAGAATTGGAGCCAGCAATTACTGAACATTTTTTTTAATTATGAGATTTTGAGTACTCAGAGTTTCTTACAAGTTTCTTACGAGTTCCATAACAATCTACGTGTTTTCTTCCTGTGCCCTCATCGTCAACATTTCAAAGCGAAGTTTTTGAAGCTTTTCGATGTTTAGACATTACATACTCAAGTTTTCCTTGAATAAACTAAATAGTTGCTCAAATAATTTTTTCCCAGTATTGGAGTTTCTTAATTATCTAGCGATCTGAGAGTTGAGTTTCTTATAAGCAGTTTCTTGTAAAAATATATTTTATGTGCAGTGTACTAAGTTGAAATAGGGTCTTGGATGATGATAGTCATGGCAGACTAATACTACAAGTTTTTTTTATAAAGAAACCCCTAATAAGAAACTGTAGGCTCAATTTTTCAAAATTAAGAAACCAGGCTACCTGGATCAAAAAGCTAAGAAACTTTTGTTATTACCAGTTAACACAAAAGCATCTTGAAAAAGGTTTTAATACTATTTTGAGTGTGAATCCACATTGTATTTACTGGTAGGGGATCTTTTGTGCCTTCGTGAAGACTTCCCATGAAATCAAGCTTCTGTTTATACATTACTCAAGTAGTACAGAGTAATGAAGTGCAACTAGCAAGTGGAAGTAGGAGAAATAAAAAGCGTCTGAGGAAATAAAACAGTTTCTTAGGTAATAATCTGTACATTACTCAAGTTTATTAAATTTTGGAGATTTGAATTAAAGTACGTGTAGAAAAAAAGCATCCACCTTAACAAATTATTGAGCTTTCTTGACTAACAAAGTAATTAAGGAAGGCCCCTCTTTAACAGTTTTATAGTATATAATTTTTTTATAGAATGCTATTTGTTGGATAGCGCTTGGGCCCATACATTGTGACTTTGTCTGAACTGATTTTTTGAACAATTTCTCCAAAACCTGCCCTTTTTAAATAACCCATCCCCAAGCTTCTAAATTTCTATGAAGTGATCCAGGATTTAAGTCTAAGGAACAACGCATGGCAAATGACGACCATAACATTTGATCCTCGAGATACATGACAATAGAAAACTGTGATATCCATTCGTTAAAGAACAATAACCCTAGTCACGTTTTCAAAATGTCATACCTCTCAAGGAGACATTTCAAACGAAAAGAAAAACTCAAAAAAATACCCTTGAACGTGCTCAGAAAAATTGGCACCAATGTTTTTCTGTTTCTTGGCATCCTAAAGAACGTAGAAGCGTATGGTGCCACAAATTTACATCCAAAAAACACTCAAGTACATATTTTTCTGCACTATATGCTGTTAACGATAGTAGTTTGTGAAATCTCTGCACGGAAGTGTCATTAAACTTTGCTTTGAATCACTTTACAAATTTCTTATAGAACTTTTGCAAGAAGTTAAAGGCATTGAGCAATGAAGAAGCAGAAAAGTTAAAAATTCGTAGGAGCGTCGCTACCGGTGAACTAGAAGTCTCTTGCTTCATGGACAAGATGCAGACATTTCTTCTTGTAAGTATGAAGTTCTTTCTATGGGTGTCATGTAGGATTGATTTAATGTAAAAGGCTCTTTTTGTAATCCATTGATAAATAAACTAAAACTTACACATCATTTTTTGAAGCAGTTACGTCATCATTTAAGTTTCGCAAACCTGACCAGAAGATCATGTCAATTTTTGAAATTTCTTTGGGCTTAATGAAAAGCTAGTCAATGTTCTGCCTCCTTCGCAATCTTAGAAACTGGTCGTCTAATTGAAGTAAGAGAAATAAGAGAAGTAAGAGAAGTAAGAGAAGGAAATAAGCGATATGCAGAGTGGTTTTATGAAAAGAAAAGGAACCCGTCAAGGGATATTCAATCTGAGAACTATATGTGAGTGATACCTGGTGCTTCATATACTACGAGAAAGCCATCGATAAAGTGAGCCATCAGAGGATGATCGAAAGCCTTTAAAAGGTTGCAGTACCATGAAGGGATATCAAATTTATAAGAAATCTCTACTGGCATCAAAAAGTTTTTGTGAGACTAGAAAATGGGCTGTCTGATGAAGTGACAATAAACAAGGAGTAAGACAGGGCAGTGTACTGTCCCCTGCTCTCTTCAACCTCTACACAGAGATGATATTCAGAGCAATAGAAGATATAGATAGTGTAAAAATAGTTGGACTTAACATCAACAATCTGAGATATGCTGATGATACGGTTCTTATTGCGGAAACACCTAAGCAATTGCAAGAAATAATGAATAAAATAAATGAGGAAGGGAAATTGTATAGAATGAAGATGAATGCTAAAAAAACCAAGACTATGTTAGTATAAAGATTAACGCCGAGTGCCAAATTTCATCTCAAAGTTTACAACGACGTAATTAAACAAGTAGATTCATTCGTATATCTTGGACAACTATTGACAGAGGATGCCAAGTGTGAAAAAGAAGTCTTACGCCGTATATCTATAGCCCGAGGCACCTTCAATAAAATGAAGTCAACATTAACAAACAGGAACATCAATCTTGAAACAAGAACAAGAATCCCAAAATACTATGTATAGAGTACACTGCACTATGGAGTATAGACATGGACTGTAACAGCAACACTTGAGAAACGTCTTGAAGCATTAGAGATGTGGTCGTACAGAAAAATACTGAAATTGTCATGGACGGAGAGAGTAACAAACGAGGAAGTGCTTCAAAGACTGAATGAAAAAATAAAACTGACCAATGTCTTCAGGGAAAGGAAACTAAGATATTTTGGCTATCTAATACGGCTAAATAACATCTACAGAACATTGTTAGAAAGATATATAAACGGGAAAAGAGGCAGAGGTCGCCCAAGGATTAGCTGGGTATGACAACATCAAGGAGTGGAACGGAATGCAGTATGAATGTACAACAAGAACAGCAATAGACAGAGACAAGTGGAGGGCTACTGTGTCATCCAACGTCGAATGATATGGAATATGAAGAAGAAGAATTGAAGACGAGGAAAAAATAAAGATTTGAGTTCAAGGCACTATTTTCACAGCTTGTAAAGAATTTTATTTCTCTATGATATAAAGATTTTTAAAACCGTCTCAACGGCAAAGCTTTTTCCAGCCTGCCAATGAGGTTTAAGAAAACTTTAAACCCGATGTTTTATTTCGACCACTTTTACGCCCCCTGAATTGCCTCATGCATACCTAACATTGATCTGTCAGTTTACGCTACGTACAGTTTTATCAATATGATGTAGGAAACTCTTTGAGATCAATCATGCATATCAGTCTCTAGAATCAACTTATTTGATTCATCTACCACATATTATTCTATGCTGGTTTTTTGCAGACGTGTCTCGTAATTTCTTTTCTTTGACAAGGCCTAACAAAACATGGGCGAAACCACAACGATGGAAAATTATGATAAGCCTATTGATGAAAAGATTTTTTGCTGCAAAATTTAATAATTTGTTCGTCTCGTCTCATCATTAGACTGATTACACGAGTCTCAGTTTTCCGCATTGAATTGAATGATAGTTATGGCTTCAAACTGAGACTCCTGACAATACAGCTCCAAAACAGAGACTCTTCCTAAAATATTATATTGTTCAACTCCTGTTCTCAAAGTCTCAGAAACGATGGCAAATAAATTTGAACAATTGCAAAGGAGCGCAATTAAGACCATTCACAATCAGCCAAAGAGTTGCAAAGAGAGTGGGCTCATGACCATACAAAATCAAAAGAAATTCAAGGCAGCAATACAGATTTTTAAATGCTTGCAAGGAACTGCCATCCCAAACCTTGCGTCATATATCGAGAAAGTGGACCATAAGTACAACACAAGAGGAAATTCATCAAATTCATTGCGCCTTCCAAAGATCAGAGCGGAGGCTGCAAGAAAATCATTCAGGTTTCAAGGGCCTTCTTGCTACAATGAAGTCCCAATTGACATTCGAAACTTAACCTCGATAGTTCTGTTCAAGCATAACTTGAAGGAACATTTCTTGAAAAACTAAGCCACATCAGAGACCATTTTAAACGATTTTTAGCTCTTTGCTTTACGCTTCAAGATTTTAGGATTAGATACGATGTAAATACTTTAGTTTGTAACAGGACCCTTATTGATAACAATGCCTTTGGCATTGAAAAGGTTTCAACCTGTATAAATATTTCTATTATTATTTTATTATTATTATTATTATTATTTTTATTCATAATTCGACACTGACTGGGAATCAAGTTTGATCACGAAATCTGGTTACTTTTGAAACTCGAATGGCAATTCACTGTCACTTTAATAACAATACTCCTCTACCAAAGATATAAGGTTCTGTGTCACTGATACGTGTTCTGTGTTTGCAAGAAGGAATACAAGGGGAAAGAGGGCACTGTCTTTTGCGAAGCAACCCACCTTTCGAATGAGGGGCCTGAAGAACGAACTATGATTTTCATAACAATTCAAGCTATCAACACAACTTTAGAAACAGTCAGTAGCACAACACGTTAAAACATAATATACCAGTATTAAACATGACTATTATATTTGATGTCAAAATATTAGCTTACGGCAACTAAATAACTCTACCGAGCTTTTCGGGCCAGAACTTACTTCACCATAGTTAGAAACTTCGGTTTTCTTTAAAGACTGGCCTTTCTTTAGACAAAGATTGATTCTAATTTAATTTGTGTATTAACATGTTATGACTACAGAAAGTGGAAAAGCAAACTGAACTGGGTTATTAATATGGTCGCAATTCGTGATGTTTTTCACAAAAATAGAGCGCCATTTTTATGTGCATATAGGTTTTTTGTCATTAAACTTCAATTTATGATAATAAAGAATAACTAAAGTTATTCATAACCAAAAGGCGTTCGTTAAACTTCTAATAGCCACTTTTACAGCTACCTCAATCGATCATTAACTGGGTGTTAGCCGTTATGACTTCCAAAAATTCCAGTCAAATCTCTATTTCATCTGACGCCCACGAAATTACTTCTCTTTACTTGAACATAACAAATAGCCCTGTCATGCGCCTTCGTAGCCCTATTATGCTCCTTCGAAGCATACGAGAAATACTGTATATTGCAAATTTAAAACATCAACGAAAGTGGAAACAAGTTCTAGAGTGCTTCTATTTCAACAGCAGCAAAATCTGTAGACAAGAGCAAGCCGTTGGATTGTGAATATCAATCTGAGAGCTGGACTTGGTGTTTAGGAAATTGGCTGCTGTTTCTATCTTTAGGATCTGCAGTGAGTGATGGTGGATGACTCAGAAATGATAAATACTTTGATTGTATTTGCATCGATAAAGGAAAAGTGAACATCTATACACAAAGAGTATGATACTCTTTCCATACTAATTAGCTTTTATCAGTCATGACTTCTTGGGTATTGAAACTTCTCTTAAGTAAAAATGATGCTCTTTGCAAAATTAAGGACACTTCTCCCTT
>REGM01000864.1:0-13823 GCA_004194415.1 Aurelia aurita | reverse complement strand
GAGTCGATTCAGAGGACCTTGCGTAGGACAAACTGCGCAGGAGGGCTACGTTGTTGTAGTTGTTTAAACGAAACTTTAGGCCCACACGCTCGCACTGAGGAAGGCTCATGTCATAATAAGCAAATATGGCTCAAAAAGGCTGTCAATGCAAAGGAAGGGAGGTACGCAAAGAAACTATTTTGATACAATTTACTGTAATCTACTATAATTGTGTCCTAGAACTCATGTTTGAACTTATTGGATTTATACTAGATCCATGAATATTTGTGCAATTAATTGTTTCAAATCTATATCCATTTCATCAAAAACATTAAATTTGACACATTTGCCAAGAAAACATATGTTACACTAATTTTTTGTTATAAGAAACTAAGGTCTGTTGTTGGTAAACAGTTTCTTTAACTTTAGGGTCATTAGATCCATTGATGAGTCCATTCCGTACTTCCGTACTTACGGTGGTCCGGTTGATATACCTATTAGGACATATAACTCGTTACTGTAATTTGATCACTCGTTATTAGTCGTTAGGTCGTTATTGGTCGATAGGTCGTTCCTCTGTTTACAGGGACCTATTACTGTACAGTGTCAAAACATTCTCGAGTGACCTGGGAAAATTAAAGCTACAAATGTTTCTTATAAAAAAAGAGTGTACTTTCACAACAGCTAATGAAATGGTACTAGTGAGAAGGTATGTACATGTCTTAAACAAGGCTGACTGAAAGCCGTCGCTGTATGCCCAAGTTACAAAATATTGTTAGCATATACTGGACATAAAGCAAGAGAATTGGCTTCTTTAGACAATGCTTTTTGGCAATCAATGCTTCAAAAACTGCTTTCCGTAACAAAAATTAAACGCTTAGGCCCGTTCATGCTATACCTAACCTATGACATAGAAGGATTGTGTTCTCTTTGTTGTTAAAGGACAATAGCTTCCATTGCGGAGAGTTAATGTCATGACTCTGCAGCAACAGCTATGTACTGACACACAAAACTCAAATAATACCCCTAAACGTTGTCAGAAAAATTGGCACCAACATTTTTCTGTTTCTTGGCATGCTAAAGAAGTTAAATCGTATGTTGCCACGAATTTACAACCAAAAAATCACTCAGGCCAAAATTGCAACATAGGACTCTGCACTATTCATGCCACACCAATAATCTAGGTTGGCATACAGTAGTTGACAAGAAGAAGATGGGAAATCCTTCTGGGCTCTGTCTCGCTCATGAATATTTGTTCGAAAATACTCAAGAATTTATTTTTTGTGTTTGTCTTCTACGTGAGTATCGCTCCTTTTAGATCCATTTTTCATCAGCAAGGAATTTTATGTCAATTGGGCACACAAGTAAGAAGCCTTCACTATTTCGGCGAGCTAGTAACGAAATTTTCAGCATCATCACTCTAACTTTTGAAAATTAAGTGAATCCCAGAATAAAACAGCAAGAAATTGCATTTTCCTTCTTTGAAAAACTAACCGAAAAGTCTCCAACTTTTGTGATGTCTTCCGTTGCGGGCTTCTTCTTGCAGCTAAGGGCTAGGGGCAGATAACATTGAGTCTGTCGGTTTTTAAGGGTTTCATCATACATGAATTTTTTTAATAATAAACTAAGAATTTGAGCCAGTACTGAAAGTTTCTTAAAATTATCAGATTTTCAGTACTCAGGGCACGCACATGAGGAAACATATAATTTACTCACCTAATTTGTGTTTTTTGTGTGTCAAATCTTGCGTGAGCGGCCATGTTGTTTTGAATGACCGACCTTAACCACCTGCGCATCAGTCTCGTCCCCAGAGTGAGTTCGTTGCTCTACCTCTACTCTGAGATACAAGTGGCCGTTCTGCAATATACCTTTTTACTTGCCAGAAAAGAGGTTTGGATCGAGCGTCCAAATCTGGTAAATTTTGTGAAGGAAAACAAAAGCATGACCCCCGTTCTCAGTAGAAACACTGCTAGCTGTGGCATGAATATGCTTCGGAATCTCAGAACACTTTTCAGAGAATAAATCAACGATAACTTTACTCAAATTGAGTTACGAATGTTTCAGTTTGTACACAGGCAAGTTTTATTTGCCTTCTGGCCGTGTTTCTCGTTGTTTTTGTTCATTGTTAGCTGATTTTGCTGTGTAACGCGATTCAAAGTTTGCTATTTTCAACCGTCGTATTCAAATGAAAAGAAACTTTATTTTGATATTATTATTGATAAAATTACAAAACGTAGAGGAGGAAACACATACACCTGCATACGCCTATGAAAAGAATCTGGGCACAACATATCAGGCGAAGGCCTCAAAATACTTGAACGGTGGAAAAGATTTGCTGGAAGATCGCTGTGCTTTGATTAAATACAGGCCTAAACTGTTGCATAACAAAATCAGCTAACAATGAACGAAAACAAAGAGAAAAAGGCCAGAAGGCGAACCAAACTTGCCTGTGTATAAACTGTAACATTCGTAACTCGATTTGAGCCAAGTTATCTATGATTAACTCCCTCAAAAGCGCTTTGAGATCCGAAGCAACTTCATGCCACAGCTAGCAGTGTTTCTACTTAGAACGGGGGTCGTGATTTCGTTTTCTTTCTCACACTTTACCAGATTTGGACGCTCGATCCAAACCTCTTTTCTGGCAAGTAAAAAGGTCTATTTGATTGGCTATTCGAAAACAATAGATAACGCAAACTATTTCTCGAAAACGTACTAATTATTCGAATAACAACAATATAATCTAGTCACTAAGCAACAACCACTACAATGTTACTTTGTTGTTTGAAATCGAGGTTGCATAATGAGTGTTACCCTGCCAACCGCAAATCCATAATGACTGCTTATCCGCCCTTATTTTGGGCGGATTGGGACTATGTGTACCAGGGTGTTCACTCGGCTTCGTGATTAGCGTATGACGCAAGAACACCCTGGGAACGAGGTTGCCTGCGCATAGTGCTGTGTACTGCGCATAGTGCCTCGCAGTGTACTGCATTATCACAGGGGAACAAAGGGAAAGGTGAACGGAGGAGAACGAAGCGAACGAACTTTTTTCTCCTTCCGTTCGCTCAAGGGCGCCTACCTTGTGTGACCATGGAGCAATGCGGACACCTTTATTTTGAATAAATTTTTTTATTTTTTATCCGCGGCTACTACCTTAACTGCGAGCGGCTTAGTAGCCGCGGGTAAAAAATTAATTCAAAATAAAGGTGTCCGCATTGCTCCATGGTGTGACTGTTTTCGTGACATAGTACGCGTAGCAATTGCTGTTCAAATTCTAACGTCTATCAGTGTTGACCAATCACGCTGTCTGGTTCCCTGTGGTCATCTCCTGTAACTGTTGATATCGCATTACATCAACACCTGAATCTGAAACCACAAAATTATCTTGCGTCATCTTACGTCTTCCGGTTCGGATAAAACGGCTACAATGCAGCAATTGCTGTGTGTACTATGTCACGAAAACTGAACGGCGAATAAACCCAATTCATACAAGGTAGGCGCCCTTGGTTCGCTTTTCCCTTTTTTCCCCTGTGATAACGTAGTACACTGCGAAGCACTATGCGCAGGCGGTTAATGTCAGTCATTCAAAACAACATGGCCGCTCACGCAATATTTGACACACAAAAAACACAAATTAGGTGAGTAAATTATTTGTTTCCTTATGCGCATGCTCAGAGTTTCTTACGAGTTTCTTAAAGGTTCCACAACAATCTTCATGTTTACTATCTGTGTCCTCGTGAATATTTCGAAACAAAGTTTTCACAAGCCTTTCCAATGTTTTGACATTACTCAAGTACCTTCTGGGTAATATGATACAGGAAACAAGTGATAAAAAAGTAAAAATATGCTAAGAATTTCCTTTATTAAATGTGTCCATACAAGTAGGCCTCCCAGAGCAAGGCATGTGATCAATTAAAATTTATTTTCAATCACGCATTACAGCAATGTTCTCTATTCATGTGATCAGTTTGAATAGCAATCAATCATTTTGCCGAGAATTTGATGGATGTTGACAGGTTGGGTATACGCTGGCCTTATAGATGGACACATTACCTTTAAAATAAATTATGTCTTAAGTTATATTTTCCCAGTACTGGAGTTTCTTNATTACTGCCTTGAAGGGGAAACTGGATATCTATGAAGCTCATATGACAAATCTTGAAGGGCGCATTGATCGAATGGAAACAGAATTCAGAGAAAAGATTAAAATACATGAGGATGTCTTACAGGAGCAGGATGTGCGTTTAGACGATATAGAGCAATATAGCCGTAGAGCTTGTCTTCACATTTTTGGTGTACCTGTCCCATCCTCTCGCAAAGTCGATGATTGCCTTTCAAAAGTCAAAGCAATTTTTAAGGAATTAGAAGTGGAAATAGATGGCAAGGATATCAATAGAGCTCACCGTATTGGACAAACGTACAAGGAACATGGGATAACGCACCAAGCCATTATCGTGAAATTCCACTCCTGGGGTCAGCGTACTGCCGTTTACAAAGCAAGGAAAAAGCTTAGTAACGGCCAGTCAATTCGCCTGGATCTGACCAATAGAAGATCCATGTTGCTCGGTTTAGCAAGGGAGCAAAAGGCTGACAATCCAAACATTGATTTTTCCTTTGTTGATGTGAATTGCCGACTGGGATTCAAGTTTCAAACGGGAGAGTTTAGATTCTTCAACACCGTGAGAGAAATGAACAACCTTCTGGACGAAATGGCCTAATCCCCCAAACTTTGGTAGCTGCTTTGAGCATGCTTTGAGCATTGTGTTTTATTAGATCGCAAATTTTTCATGTCGTGTTATAATAGACGATTGCGCTGGGGATGGTGGCGGGGAGCTTTTTACCAAGATGCACTTCGTTCCTTAATTGAATTCCTATAAAATCGTTAAAGACTCGAAATTAGAACGCAGTTCGTCTTGGTGGGAGGTTCCTCGTTGCCGTCTTTGGCGTAATCGTCTATTAGGTTTGATTTTCGCCTGATGTGTTTCATTTGATCTTAGTCATCATTTATACTAACTTTGTTTCCGTTTTTCCAAAATCTGAGGTCACTGTGCTCTTTCAGGTTGCATATTTCAGTTACTTTTTGACCTTTTTCAGTGGAAAATAGAGAAAATTGTTTTCCTAGCTTCAACCTGAAGGGTCACAGTAGCCTTTATGAAAGCCCATTTCGATAAATAGGTATCGTAAACATGCCAACTTTGCCTTTTTCCCAGAGGAATGTAACCTTTTCTCCAAACTACCTGTTTCTTTTATTACCAAAATGCATTTGTATTCCCACAGCTTGGGCTGATGGTAAACAATTCCCTGAGGGTGAAAAACATGTTAGAATCCCACGAGGCCCCCTATATAAACATTTTCTTGCCAAACAAAACAATGTTACTAGCAAAAGCTTGAATTTCCCGTCTTCCAAATGACGAAGTAACATTCTTAAGATATGACAAATCCTCACAGGCGTCCAGGTTACCACGCCAGTTACACGCCGTAACTTTTCTTTGTATCGTTGTCGTTAGTGATGTGTCCCTCTGGGGCACTGTTAATATGTACTTCTCGTTCACAGTCGTTCTTATTTTCAATGTCGTTTTGTGCTTGTTTACACGAGAGAAGAAAACCCAACATATCTGATAGGCCTATCCATTTCCCCAAAAGAATCGCGCTTTGCTTGTCGAGAGGATTGGAGCTTTTCGATGCAGGTTGATTTAAATCAGTGGCGAGCAGCAATAGGTTCATTCCGTTCTCAGCTAATCATCACAAGAAAAACAAATTATAAGACGCACCCCCTTTCCACATTAGCATCGGTTCTGAGGATGTACCTATTTTGTTTCTTTTTTATCATTATTTCGATTCCTCTGGTTCCCCTGACAGCCATCTTATATTCGATTATAACGCCTTTTCATCCAGACTCTAACTTGATGCACATATTTGCCCGATTGTACGCTGCTGCTAAAATCTTTATCTACATTTTATTGGAAACGATAAAACTCTTTCCCCTTGCCTTTCTCGATTCACACAAACATAAAAAGCTAAAAAAAATTATAATTGGATATGCATATTTCTATGTGATATGCTCGATGTTTCATACTCTTTATTTGCAATGGATCACCTACAAAATCTTACTAAGCGGTGACATTGAGACTAATCCAGGCCCAATTAACGAGACTTTTAAGTTTTGTTCTTGGAACTTAAATAGCATCTGCGCGCATGATTTTGCGCGAATTTCCCTTATTGAAGCTTATAACTCAGTTTATAGGTATGATTTGATAGGAATCGTAGAGACTCATCTTGATAGCAGTGTCGACGAAAGTAAAATTGAGCTCGATGGCTACAATTTTATGAAAAATAATCACCCACTAAACGTGAAACGGGGAGGTGTAGGGCTCTACGTAAAAGACACTTTTCCTGCAAAGGAACGAGCAGACCTTGAAACTTTACCAGAATGCATTGTGTGTGAATTTCAACTTGATAGAAAGAAGTACTTTTTTGTAGTTCTTTACAGGAGTCCTAGTCAGAGCCAAAACGAATTTCAAGTTTTTATGAATAATTTTGAGCTAATGTTATCCAAGATGTCTGACGAGAATCCATACTGCGTTATTGTTACTGGAGATTTAAATTGTCGCTCTTCACACTGGTGGGAGAATGATATTGAGAACGAAGAGGGCAAATTATTTGAACCGTTTTCATCAGACCTAGGTCTGCATCAGCTAATTTCGGAGCCAACTCATTTCATGGGAAATTCAAGATCATGCATTGACGTAATACTTACCGATCAGCCAAATCTTTTTCTCGAATCTGGTGTGCACCCCTCGCTGCATGAGCAATGTCATCACCAAATTGTATACGGCAAACTAAGCATTAAAAATCCAGCCCCTCCCCCCTTTCGTCGTAAAATCTGGTTTTACGACCGAGCAGATATCCTCGCAATCAAGAAGAGTATAAGCATGTTCCCCTGGCGAGAAACCTTTAGAGACAACAGTTGTCCGAACTGGCAAGTCAAAACAATGAATGAAGTGCTGCTGAACATCTTTTCAAACTTCATCCCAAATAAAGTAATTACAGTTAGGCCCCGTCAGGCACCTTGGATAACGCAATCAATCAAAAACTTCATTACGAAAAAGAATAGAGCTTATAAGACCTTTATTAGAAATGGTCAACCAGAGGATAGGCTGCAGAGCATCACTGACATGATATCTCAGGGAGCAAAGTTGATCGAAGATGCCAAGCGTAGGTATTTTATGAAAATTGGCGTAACTCTCTCTGATGCACAAACGGGTAGAAAGACGTACTGGTCCTTGATAAATAAAATCTTGAACAAAGCTAAAATTCCCTTAATACCTCCTCTACTAGAAAATGACGTATTTGTATTAGACTTTGAGGCCAAGGCAGAAATTTTTAATGATTACTTTATTCAGCAGTGTACAACTATTGATACTGGAAGTGAAATTCCCCAATCGATAGTTTTAAATGGGCCACCACTTACCGAGTTCCCTATATCAGATGAAAAGATCTTAAAGATTATTCGATCACTGAATCCTAACAAGGCTCACGGTTGCGATGATATCTCAATCCGTATGATAAAGATGTGTGATGATTCACTCCTTCTGCCCCTTAGGCTGATATTTGAATCATGCATAAGCCAAGGTATTTTCCCTGAAATTTGGAAACGAGCCCATGTAGTCCCAATACATAAAAAGAACTGTAAAAATTCTAAGCAAAATTATCGTCCTATTTCACTACTTCCAATTTTTGGGAAGATTTTAGAAAAACTTATATTTGATAGCCTTTACCAACACTTGGATACTTTCGGATTACTGAACCCAAATCAGTCAGGGTTCCGCCCAGGAGATTCAACTATAAATCAACTTCTGTCCATCGTCAATTCAATATTTACCGCTTTTGACTGCAATCCCCCTCTAGATGTTCGTTCTGTTTATCTAGATATTTCTAAGGCATTCGATAGGGTCTGGCATGAGGGTCTCATATACAAACTGCGTCGATGTGGTGTTTCCGATAAACTGCTCCTTCTGATTCAAAGCTTTCTCGCCGATCGAAAGCAGCGCACTGTCTTGAATGGCAAAACGTCAAAGTGGGGTAGCATTTCAGCTGGGGTTCCCCAGGGTTCAATCTTAGGTCCTCTTTTTTTCCTTGTCTATATCAACGACCTAACTGAAGATTTAAAATGCAACGTGAAACTATTTGCTGATGATACGTCTATTTTCACTGTTGTCCATGATACAAATGCAGCTGCTGTTGATATGAACCACGATTTGAGTCTAATCAACCTTTGGTCACACAAATGGAGAATGTCCTTCAATCCCGATCCTATTAAGCAAGCAGTTGAGGTGACTTTTTCAAGGAAAAGAGTTTCATTGAACCACCCAAATATGTTCTTTAATGGTTCCCCAGTAACAAAGGTTGCGGAGCACAAACACCTTGGAATTGTATTAGATTCTAAATTATCTTTTGCGAGTCACATTCGGTCAGTTATTTCAAAATCCAGGCGGGGTATAGGAATGCTGAAATGTTTCTCAAAATACTTGCCTCGTCAAACACTTGACGAATTGTATAAACTCTATGTGCGCCCTCATCTGGATTATGGTGATGTTATATATCACACCCCACAAATCACTTGTGAGTTTACTAATATTGTCAGCCTAACAAATCAAATGGAAAAGCTTGAATCTGTCCAATACTCTGCAGCACTAGCAGTAACCGGTGCTTGGAAGGGTACCTCTCGCGAGAAATTGTATGATGAGCTCGGATGGGAAACACTAAACCTTCGAAGATGGAGCAGACGCCTTGTTCTGTTTTATAAGATCGTCAACAACATGACTCCAGATTACATGAGGCATCCTATTCCTCGACTGCAGGAATCGATGTATAATCTCCGCAGACGTGTTACAATAGCCCAAATATGTGCAAGAACTGAGTCTTATAAGTCAAGTTTCTATCCAAATTGTTTATCTGAATGGGACAAACTTGACCCTGACATTAGACTCTCCACTTCTGTATCTGTTTTCAAGAAAAAGTTATTATCTCTCATCCGTCCAGCTTGCAAGCCCGTTTTTGGCATTTTTGACCCTAGAGGTTTATCAATTCTAACACAGCTACGCGTTGGACTTAGCAAGTTAAATTTTCACAAGTTCAAACATAACTTTAGGGATACCTTGAACCCTATGTGCCCAATTAGTGATGGTATTGAGGATGCGGAACACTTTTTGCTGCTCTGCCATGCCTATGATTCGATCAGGTGCGATCTTCTCGACAGTGTAAATGCGATACTGCAACCAAATGGTTTATCTAACCTTTCTCTCCAGGAAATGTTAAAAGTTCTCTTATATGGTCATGAAAGGTTATCAACTGATGCAAATAAGAAAATTTTATTGTCAACATTAGAATACATCCATGCTTCAGAACGCTTTCAATAAATACAAATAAACATCTTAGTTACCATAGTTTTCTCCTCTCATGCAACGAAACATATTTTCTCTTGTACCTGTACTCTTCATTTTAAGTATCTGTATTTATTGTAATATTTATCACATATATATTTAGCGTATTTAATGTTACTTGTAATGCCGCGGGGTTGCTATGTATTTCCATGCTCCCTGTGGCATCGTCTTGTAATTTTGTGATTGTTATTGTAAATTTGATGAGGATATAGAAAAAAAAGAAAAATTCAAATCACAAAAGATACTCAATGGTATTATTTTATTCAATTTCCCGAAGTATTATTGTTTCAGCAGTCTCCTTGCGATCTGTCTGATTCTCGGACAGTTTCTCACTTTTGGAGTAACCGGTTGATTGCTCTCGCTTGGGCAATGTACTATGTAAGATTAGTATATAAATTGAAGGAAGGATGTATACTATGAATGATTGTGGTAAAAAGGGGAGTATGCAAATAATTTTGTTCATTCTGTCACTAATACATACAACTTTTGTTGCCGATCTATAACAAGGCTGAATACAGAGTCCAAAAAAAGTCACGGCTCCACGGCTCACAATGGGTCAAGGGTGGCTAAAACTCCTAAAAACTTATTTCATCAAAAACAGTTTATTATATTTTTTTTATAACTTCTGATATATTGCTGATGACGCTGTAAACAAAATTTGTACTTTTTTAGCATTTCTAGGGACTGGACAAATTTGTGAAAGTCGAGGAAAGGTCAACTGACGAATTTTGTATTTTGCTAAACGCAAATTTGTCAAACCATTCAAATACGTGTTTCTAGGAAACGTTGATAGTTAAATAGTTTTCGATTTAATTTCTCATTTTGGTTGAGGTTACGGTAAACATTTGTAGGCCGAACAAACCAATTTTCGGATTTATTCAAATTTCAGAAGCCCAAATTTTAAGAAACAGAAAGATACCATCTTCGAAAGGAACAGAAATGTTGAAAAAGCAGAATTCTTGATCAAAGGAAGGATATTACAGTACAACTTCCCATGCAAAATGTTTCTGTTTGGTTTAAATTCTAATCCTAGCTTTTTGACCTATTAAGCCGGTCGTGTGCTATAAAACAAAGAGGAAACCACATTATATGTATCGATTCCTTCGTTTAAATTGCTTTTTAAGCCCTAATTGCTTGACCCGGATTACATTTTAATAATTAACCAAAAATTTCCCTAGGTTTCTTGTAAAAATTATTAAACCTTCCTCAAATATGACATTAACAAGCAAAATCTTCCTCCTGCTCACAGCCGCACAGTGGATCAGATCATAGGTTCAGCGGCATCCGAAGATGGTGCATGGTTGCCTTCCATTCAAATGTTTTCACATTTTTTATAGGTCGAGGTTGCAATATCTGGCCTACATGCATCATTGCTCGTACGACACCCTGACGATAAACACAGACTATTCGTCAATTTTGATCCAGACATTTTGACGCTGATGAGAGAAACAGAATGCATTTCAAGAATGGGTCTTGATGTTCCTTTTATGGCATTGCCACTAAGACAGAAGCAAAGTGTGTTCAAAAGAAATTACAACAAACTCACGGTAAGTTAATTATTCTAAACTATCACTAAAAATGTTAAATTGGGAATAAAAAAGTTGCATTTTTCAAAAGATTTTAGGCTGTAAAGTACTCCAAACTTTCATGGAGACCAAAAATGTTTGAAGCCATAGAACTGCCACTTTATTGCAAAATACTGCGAAGTAGGTATTATGGTACTATTCAAACGAACTTAACAAGTTGAACTTGAATCTTGCAAGGGTTATGAAAGTTTGATGACTTAATCTAAGTTACTGACTCAAAGGTTCTTTCCTTGTTTTGATGAAAGTCTAATTCAGGACTATGTTTAGATCTTTATGCCTCCTTTTGAATATTGGAATGGGAATGTAATATTGGTCTGAAGATTTTTGTTAGGCTTCAGGGTAGCTGTGTCAGTGCTTTGCCTTTATGCTAGTCTTTACGAGACTTCATCTCATGGGAGATGGAGAATAGATAGATGATATTTGCATTTAATACTGTGTTGTCAATGACATTCAAAATGACATACGGGGTGTCCCAAACAATCGTGCCCCATTTGTGTGGCTGCCGCTGGGGGGCTGTACGTTCTGTTGCCCCGTTCTTGATACAGTTGCATAGGATAGGCTTCAACTTAGAGTGTGAAGGCTTGTTTTAGCCAATCGGACAAATTTTCGCTGATTTATAGTACACGAAAGTCAAAAAAGGGATTGTTTCAAAAACAGCACTGTCTTTGTTCTCCAAAAATGCCAAAGTCAATTAAATACTGCAAGAAAGGGTTCTCGTGCTATTTTGGAATATTTTTTACAGTTTGAAAGGGGTGAATTGTATTGTTCACTGATAACACAATAACACTGAGCCATTTTCAAATGTAGAAAAATGCAATTACGATGCCAGAACCATTTCTTTCAAAATTTACGTGATTTTGACATTTTCGGAGAACAAAGAAACAATCACTTGTTCGACTTTCTTGTGGCATAAATCTAGACTCACGATCTAAGTCCCTTCACTTTCGCTCATTGAATTTAATTGATGTTGTTGTTGTCGCTTCAGTAGTTGTAGCGACATATTAGTTCAGGGGAGTGAAACTACACGAAGATAATGAGTCTATCATAAATCAGCAAGCACCTGTCCGATTGGCTAAAACAATGTCTCCATCTCTAAGTTGAAGCCTATCCTATGCAGCTGTATCAAGAGCGGAACAATAGGAACAATGGAACGAACAGCTCATCCACAGCAAGCACGGGCACATTTTTTTGGGACACCCTGTAGATGCTAGCAATCACAGCACTGAGCAGCATTCTTATGAAGCTTAACGAAATCTTTCAGACCGATCTTTTATTTCGATTGCCTTTGCAATACCTACAAGGCGACAAGAACTTAATTCTAAGTTGACTTACATCGAAAGATGAAAGCAAAATCTTCGAAATCAATCCATTTGATCAGTTTCTACATTCTGCCGATGCAACAGATGGCAATTTCTTAGCGTAGGATGGAGTGGGGCGAAATGGGTCAGAATGGGGCAAAATGGGTCACTTGGTTGTTTTGCTTCTAAACTCAAGGCAAAGTGCCCTTGGTTGCAAACTTGGTTGTTCAATATATAAGATTATCTTTGTTTAAGATAGAAACTGATTTCAACTAAAACACAACAACACTGAAATCGATTTGTAAATGACCCATTTTGCGCCACTCTGACCATTTTACCCCCTCATTACCCTACCCAATATTTGATTTCCCTTTATTTCAATGATGCTGCTATGAGATGTTTTCTCTGTCGAATCTACAAAATGACTCATGAAAAAGTCCCTTATTTGTGTAGGTATAGAATCCTGCCTCGCATGCGACTGACCGTGCTGTGAATATCATCATCGCGCCCCACGCTGTGGTAGATGAAGGTACTCTCCAATGGCAAGTAGAAGAGGTGGTCTTGATAATCAGGGGTGGGGTAGGAAAAGTTTGAAAACTTAAAGGGAATGTGCCATGGCAAATAGGCTGGTCTATAAATAGAACAAAGGAAACACTCAAGCACAGCATTGTTTCTTTGGCTATCCATTGTTCACGGCGGGTGTGCAACTTCGATTTGAACGGGATATTTTTTAGATTTTTTTGCTCTTTGCAAATGCAAGCTTTTGACCTTGCACAAACCCTTTAATAAGCGGGATGGGGTTTTTATTAGTGTGGAGGGGTAAATGCTTCAAAATTAAAGTATTATTGTTAGCAGCTTTTAATCAATTTCAATGAAATTAATAGTGCGCGGGATCCTAATAAGACTAGGGGGGTTGGGAATTTTCTTAAATTTAGTACATTGAGGTGGGGGACGTCTATTGGCTCTGGAGGTTAGTGAAGGTCGTGAAAGTAAAGGTATTCGAGTCTTGTCATGGGGCATGACGCGCATTTATTGAATAAGACTCGATAGGTCCCACGATAGGAATGATAGGAAAAGTTAATAAGATTGGAGAGGCTAAGCAGTTCAACGAGTTATGATACCACATGAATGAAAAAACTTTCATCTGAAAAATCTTCAAAATTTCATTATATTATCGATCATGAAATTTCTTTATTGCATTTGTGTGAAAGATGTAGGGTGCCCCTTTCGTACACCCGTCTTTCTGTAGTCACGTGACTCAGTTGTAGTATTTATATTTCGTTTAGGCCATTTATCTTTATTCAGTTACAGTCTTTCGCAGTAAGCTAAACTTCTATCGAATATAGTAACTAACATTACTGTAACTGAATCTTCAAATATGGATGCGAAAGTAAAGTGTTTTGATGGCACTGGTGACGTGAATGTATTTGTTGAGAAAGTTTCACTTCACTCGTCATTGAAGGGATACGATGGTGAGAAAGCTGCCCAAAATCTAGCAAGCAAGCTTGAGGGTCGTG
>REGM01000863.1:0-10077 GCA_004194415.1 Aurelia aurita | reverse complement strand
AAATAATTTGTTTGAATCCACACCTTTGTTGTTATGTTGACCATAACTGATCATATCTTAACACATCGAGCGGTAAGCAACTGATAAACATAGCAATTCAAAGACAAAAATGTATATATTCAATTTATTTCAATCTCACATAAATTGATGTAGCCCTTTTACTCTAGATTAGCCATTTTACTTCTACTGCCTACTGTATGAATCAAATGGATTGGGCTTTGGTATGGATAAGGAACGTTGACTTTTGTTTATCAATACGCTCCCTTTGTTTTATAGGTACCTTAGAGCTGTTGCCTACAGATGGTTGGTTCGTTGGTTCTGTGGCTACCTTGGTTGGGATAACAGAAGACCACTGCCAGCCTGCATATACCACCAGATAAGGACAAAGTTCCGTACAGCGGCTAGTACTGGCTATGCAGATGCTGAATAGCAGTGTAGACATTACAACATTTTGAAAGCATATGTTTTGACTGAACTTATTTTCAATAAACAACCTTGCAAAAAGTTGAAGCGTGCATAAAAACATGCAAATGAGAGTCCTTTGATAAAAGCTTTGCAAAATGAGCTATAATATTTTGATTTTGTCCTCCTATTCGACTAGCATTTTGTCCAAAATATTTGCTCTCAAAATAGCCATGTCTATTTACTGTAGTGTGGAAGGACTGAGTATTGTAAACTTTTGTCATGTTTTTTTAGCTGTTAAATGTTAAAATTAAGGGCTTTTTTCAATCACAGTAAGTGTTGCAAAGTGCTACAAAGTGCTACAAAGAAAAATCAGTCACACTTTCCACGTTTGTGCCCCTTTGTTGGCTTTCCACATTTCTTGCAGCGGCGCTCGGTCTTTCTCTTCCTTGCAGCGGTAGCTAAAACAGCCTGTTCGATTAGGTCTTGCTGTAAGCATTCTTGTTCGTTTTCTGTGGAAAAAGCGGATAAAAGTAAAACCAATAATGTATTCAGTTATGTCTCGTTCAAATTCCTACCGTGGCCATCCCCCCCGGGACACCCCCGGGCATTTGCACGAAAAATATTCCCGGCCCCCGGGCATTTGACTGTCAATTTTTTCCCGGCCCCGGGGCATTTGACAACACTAGGAGCTTTCACATTATACAGTTACTGGGAATATGGCATGTTCTCGGTGCCCGGCCTCCGGGCATTCACCAAAAAAATTTCCCCGGCCCCCGGGCATTTGCGCAATCAATTTTCATCGACTCCCGGGCTGCCCGGGGGAGGGGGGGTGGTCAGAGTAGGAATTGAACGAGACATTAGGCCAAAAACATAATGTACTTGCTTTTATCACAAACAAAACCTTTTTATTTTGGTCACAAGGTCATTCAGCTTGAGGAAGCAGCAATATTTCAAAGAAGAGAAATGTTACAAAATAAAAAGGGGTGTCTTCAAATTGTTGGTGCATCTGTGTCCCTGTTCTTGCGTTATTCTTAGTTAAACCTATCAAGAAACTTAAATCTGTATTTCTACTGTGTTTATTGATTTATTTCCATGTAATTCTTTTTCAAATGCTACAAATGTGTGCTGTTTCTGTCCAAATAACACTTGAAAGGATTACCTGGAGGGTACTTTGGTGTAGTGGTGCTCTGTTTTAATATATATTCGGATATTAGAATATGGGAGATTAAAATTATAAAAGAGTGTAGGAGATTAAAATTAAACAACCAGAACAAATAAATTTTACAATCCACAGCAGTCTAAAAGTAAAAGAACAACAAACAAGTAGTTGGCCTAAAAGTGGCCTAAGTTGTCGTTCACCTGTCTACGGTCCCGATTAGAAATTTCCTCTGTTGTCTTCGGAGCTTCGTTAGCAGCATATACTGTAGGAACTGCATCGGGTTTCAAATATATTTTCATGCCAAGTTGTAAGGCCATGCCTCTTTGCATTGTGAAGCAAGATTCCTCGAAATGGCTACCACACAAAATTGATGTCTTCGCGGCGCTCCAGCCTGGTTGATAAAGCCAGACAAACTGTACCCATTTCGTGTGTCTTGATTTATCCTTTTCTTTATCAGGAAATAAATGAACGGATACCCCCTCAGTGTACTGGCCATTTCCACAACTAATCCGCCCCCCCCTAGTATATTTTTGTCAATATTTTATATATTTGGTGAACTGTTATGACCCTGTGCAAGAATGTGTGTTTTAAGAATAAATGAAGAAGGAATGCTTAAGAGCAGAGTATCTAATTAAAATGAATGACGATGAAATGACTGTGCAACAAGTTGTTTTTATTCTTGTCCTTCTTCTGATGCCAACATTTAAAGTGAATAACCTGAGCTATAAGGCGCCCATCTATAAATAGGATAAAGAAAAACCAAAACACTCCATTGTTTTCTTTGGCTTGGCTTTCTTTGCCCACTTGCTGGATTATCAAATAAATAGGATATTCTTTTAACTCAGGTTATCCCCTTTAACAAGTAGGTCAGATTTTTATATATTCAAATACCATTTACATACATTAGCTGTTCAAAGAAAGGCTGTTGACAACAAACTTCTCCAATTTTTTTTTTTGGACAGTATAACTGCATGAAAGTTTCATTTAAAAAAATTTGTGTGCCTTTAAATTTTGCATGCAGAAGTTCAGGTGATTTCTCCAAACAGCTAAATCAACGGATATACTATTCTAGCTAACTGCTGAAAATGAAATGAAAACAAAGCTTGGTAATCTAGCACTTGAGTACCTGGCAATTATTCATGTTACAGGAGCTTAATGGTGCAATCTTTATGTATGTTTTGACAATAACCTGTTTCATCCCAATTCTCATTTTTGTACATTGAACTGAGAGTCTAGTTTACGTGTTCCAGTCTTTCATGAACTGGTAAAAAACAAGTTGGCAATTAAACAACTAACACAAGATGTAACATTTCTAATTTCACCACCAATTGAAAAAGGGTACTTGAAAGACTGTTATCAGTGCCATGCAATTGGACAAAATCATACTTAATCATAATAGCAGCATGAAGTTCTTAATGTTTGCAATAGGTAATGACTTTAGTGCCTAAAAGGGATTTGCAACATTCATTCCGCTATAAAGTATTTCACTTTTCTTAGAGTTACCTGATCTGGTTGAATAATTGTGATGATAGCCAAGTGTTGATAACCAAGATAAATTTTGGTACAAGAACCGCTTTTCCCTTTCCACTGTAACTAGGTTTTCCCAGTGCTTTTAATAGTTTGGTAAGTTCTTTACCTCTAAGCTCCATGCAAATTTATTTTACTCTTTCATGCTGTCCTAACTCAACAAGAATTCTCCTTAATTTTTCACTTTCTGCGTACCTGTTTCTTATTTCATCAATGAGTGCATGTGACTTTGTACTTGTTTCTTTTTCGGACCATTTTCTCTTCTTATTAACAACTACTGCTTTGTTTCCACTGCCTAGTGACTGGCGTAATGCAACACTTTTCTTTGCAGGTGCAACATTGATCTTTTTGCACATTGAATTTTGTTTTGGTTTGAAAAAAAAATAAAAAATACAGTGCTCTTCAGTATAATAATAGAAGCTCCTTTAATCGAAAGATCAGAGCATCCATCTAATCCTAATGCACTGCTCCAAAGTACCCGGATATCCTTGTCTTTGGCCATTTTAACAAAGCACTGATTGATTGTATCTTTCATGTGTTGTTATTGCCATGTTCAATAAAAACTGATGTCTGATTGTGGAGATGTTTGAAAAATTCAAGTAACTGTTCATTTAAAATAAATTTGTAGCCTTCATTTCCACACAAAACATCTTGCCCTATTGTTCTAAACATGTTCTGAATTTCAGCCTTCTGCACTAATATCACTTCCTCAGATGCCAACCCTACCCTCAGTTCAACGACAGCAGGCAAGTCTTTCGTATCATCTCTGGCTCTCTTTACGCACCAGCCCCCATGATGAAGAATGCCAGCATTTTCCAGCTCATCCTCCTGTGTATCATTGATTCTCATTATTGGGGGAGGGATGGCTGGAACTTCAGGGGTCATAAAAGAAGCTGTTGTCCAGAAATGCAGTAAAATGTGCTGTAAACAGCAAGAACAAGCATCACAGCTGTCAACACAACAAGCATCAAGAACAGAATGCCAAGCCTCTGAACCCTCACTCTCTAACCGGAAATCCTTAAATGTTCTCTCTTTTACTATAAATTCATTGAACTGAAAGTTCTTCCCAACATGAAGGCTGTTGTTTAACTCTAAACAACAAAACTCAAGAAAACTGCGAACCGCAGCCGTAGAACGCATGTTGAACAATTTTTTATCCATCAATACTTCATTTTCAACACTATGTGCTGGATTACCAAGCCTCACTAAAACTTCCTCGAACTTATATTCTAACTCTTCTACACTAAAAACATTAAAACTTTGACTAGGCCCAAAGCGTATTGCAACTTAGGCCCAACTCACAGTTCCCTAAATTGCCTCAATGTACACATTAAATTAGAAGACCATGAGATAGAGACAAGAGTTGGGACAAAGTTGTATTTATTGCAAAAGACAACTTACAGAATACTCCCATANAAATCCTTAAATGTTCTCTCTTTTACTATAAATTCATTGAACTGAAAGTTCTTCCCAACATGAAGGCTGTTGTTTAACTCTAAACAACAAAACTCAAGAAAACTGCGAACCGCATCCGTAGAACGCATGTTGAACAATTTTTTATCCATCAATACTTCATTTTCAACACTATGTGCTGGATTACCAAGCCTCACTAAAACTTCCTCGAACTTATATTCTAACTCTTCTACACTAAAAACATTAAAACTTTGACTAGGCCCAAAGCGTATTGCAACTTAGGCCCAACTCACAGTTCCCTAAATTGCCTCAATGTACACATTAAATTAGAAGACCATGAGATAGAGACAAGAGTTGGGACAAAGTTGTATTTATTGCAAAAGACAACTTACAGAATACTCCCATAAGATTAATACTAATACTAACAGTACAAATACGACAATTACAAAACTCTAAAACAACAATTAAGATACCTAAATAGTGTATAATGAATTTTAATGAATATGAAATATTCTCCCAAATCCAAAGGATAATGTGTACTGGGTGTTGTGAATGTGTGTTGTGGTGTTCTTTATATTTTCTTTGTCCTGGGAACCTTGCTTGTACCTGGAGAATCTTAGAAAAGGAAGGGTGAGGTGATATTTACACTTAGATGGAAGTTGGACATTCCTGTGAATAGCAAAAATCACCAGCATCTATGCAAAGACCAATCCTGTATCAAATCCCAGTGAGACCATGTGGTAGGACCAGTTATTGGTGGTCGTATGCTAGAAACATATTAGTCATTGCGATAGCAGGCTAGATATCTTGATGCCCCACTACTGTTACGTAGAAGGAGATATACTGCATACGTTAAACCCCACCAAAACTGGCCTAGAAAAAAAACTATGGGCGATGTTATATTGTGCCCAATGTAGGACCAGGGATCGCGATAGCAGATATTTAGAATCACCCCAAAAATCTTCAACATGCAGGATGTCTACCCATGGGGGGGGGGGCCGCCTATTGACTGAGGGAGGGTGCCCCAAATAAAATTTATTAAAAGATGACCACAACTCCCTATATTTTAGGGGGAACAAAGATTCATGCTAGAGAGCAAGGGTGACTGTCTGCTAAATTGTGCAGACTGAGCATGCATTTTTGCAGGGGTGAAACGCCAGGTACCAAGGCCGATGAAGCACTAAATATTGTTATACCAAGGGTGACCCTGAGTTTTGAGGGTGTGTTCAGACAACTGCACAACGTATGTGAAGGTGCCCATACCCTGTTCAACGGCTGTGACATGCCATAACCAGGTCGGACGTACTCAGGGGTACCCAGAGATCTACTGTATTGTTGTTACAAGGGTGACCTATACCTAGGCTGATGTGTGAGAGGCTAGGTAGACCTGCAGGCCAAGATGGACAACATGTGTCACTGTGTACCCATATTATGCAAATAAACACCCTGAGAGGAGCTAGATTAGCTAGGCTTATACCAAGAGATATTTACCAAGAGATATTTTTCTCTTGCTCTTACCAAAGACAGAAAGGCTGCAGGCAGCAGCAGATGTGCATGGGTAGAGTAGGGACCATGTTAGGTTTCCAATTTGGCCCGTGTGGCTGGTTTTGTGAGGATTACCAGAAACCTCGTTAGTTGAAAAAATTATACAACTACCTACAATTATACGAACACATAAAACACAAAGATAACCAAGTTAAAACGAGCAATCAAATAGCATTAAAGTGAGACCCTGGGGGAACATCGAGGCCGGAGAGGCAGACAAGAAGGGGCCTAATTAGGTGCAGCCTGTACACAGTTATGTTAGGTTACAGGTTGTTGAGAGGCCTAAAAGGGTGCTCTTAAAAACCTAGACTGTCCTCAGGGACACTAAATTTTGTTAGGGGCTTTTGAAAAGGGAATTATTTTATGTGTAGGATGAAACCAAAATACCCCTGTGTTTACCCTTGTTTACCATACCCTACAGAGGGGGAGGGGCAGAAACCTCGCTGAGCTGGGGGTACCAAGCATAGGCCTACCCAACAGACGTAGAAGAAAGAAACAAACCTTGGTTTTTTAGCTACTTGAAAGCTAGTAATAATTTACCTATGGCAATACAGTGAAGGCACATAGCATGTAATATGAAGTGAGACTACAGCAGCAGTCTGTTGTTGTTGCTAGGAATAGAAACAACATTTGCCGGACGGAAAATCATATATAGATATAGGGCCTAAAATAAAAAATTCTGCAGAGCAAAAAGAGCAGTGAACTGACCTGTAGTTTTATGTTCCAAGGCTGATAGTAGGAGACAAAGTCTCACTTCACATTACCGTTAACATGCAGAACAAGGTGTGGCAATTATAAGTTGATTCTGGTTGGAGCATGTGTTTATCGGAGGAGATCCTGTGTGGAATGAGTTAATGCCCGATCGGATTGATCAGTTTCTAAATATTGAAAGTTCTANTTTGCAGACCAGATTTTCAAGATTCAAAAGTGTAAAAACAAGCGGGATCTTCAAAAATTTACTGCGGTAAATGGCAGCACACATATCAATTTTTCCCCAACAAACTTATTTTGGACGTTTTCGTTTAAACTCCCTTCCCCCCTTTCACAATGTCCACGACCAAAATATCGACATAAATGACATTTTATCCTTAGGAGCAGTTTGTGGAATGATTGATCCGACACGGAATGGTTTCTGTTAATTAGGACAAAAATGTCAGCTGGGTAGTTTTTCTTGTTGAGCACTTCCGTCTCACCGGACCAGAGTCCACTTTTCGGCTATTTGTAAAATGTCTGGGACTTGACTGTTTCCCTATAATTTAAGAAATCAATCAGTGTGGACAGACCTCTGATCAACCATTTCGCAAACAGGCTCCTATTTTTTTAGATTGTACAGTACTACACTATTGATAATAGCAAACTTCACTGCAGAGCACGATTATTTTGACAACGAATGATAATTGAAAGAATATCTTGCAGAATTTCTAGGTTGTAATTTATATCTATTAGTTCTTTCTTTCGGATGTACGAATTTCAATATGAAAACAACTTGGACAAAATCGTTATTCCTTCGCAACGTGCAAATGATGTTGTGGGCGAAAAAGTCGATATGTGTGACCCTAAATTATCCCTAGGAATCTCATTGCCTTTGGCAATAAGTGTTAGTTTACCCATAATAGACCATTTCGCAAATTGCAGAAAGGGATTGAGGAGAGCGCGGCCAATTCTGCCAGCCTTGGCAACAATTAGAATTCTGCCAGCCTTGGCCTAGACTTTCTACTTGTTGCCAAGGCTGGCAGAATTGGCCGCGCTCTCCTCAATCCCTTTCTGCAAATTGCGAAATGGTCTATTCCCCCATGAATCCCCCATTTTTGTCTATCAATTTCCACAGCAGTATTGGAGTAAATTCTTCACCAAAATTCTAACAAAGTTTTTTTAGAAATCCCTACTTTTTCGGTCAAAAAACTCTATATGCCAACAAAATAACTTTGTGGATTTATACCATCAAATGACTTTTTTTAACATAGTATCACCCACAGGCTTTGCTTTTCAACGATATTTCCACATTGTACTCTTATCGTTCTTCGACAATGCATGATTTGTATGTTACTTCTTACAAGAACAAGGTAACAAGAAAGTGAAGAAACCTCGCACAGAAAAGAATATTTTTTTCTGCCCGAGCCTTCCTTGAACAATACGAAGTGCGAAGGCGGGCCAGCGCTGCGGCGAAGGCAACGCGTAACAAGTGTAGTATGATAGAAGAACGCGTGCTCTTTATCATGGTAATAAGACAGTCATCACACATTATTTCATCTTAGGTAATCCACCGTCGAATGAGAAACCTTATGGAAAATATCCTCTAATTATACACCCAAAATCGAAACCATCAAAGAATATACCAGTAGTTCAAGATTTCACATTTGGGAAATATCTTGGCCATTTGAAATTGACGTTTGATGACAAAGGGGACTTACTCAAGTATTCTGGCAATCCAATCCTTCTGAATGCTTCGTATGCTCAAGATCCAACTCTCCTCAAACAGGTTCAAGGCATGGCTGATGAAGTCAAAAATTACTCCAAGGTGAATTCCTTTTAAATCTCTTCAGGATTTAAGAATTACTTTGCTGCTAAATCGTTTAATCCCGAGTAATAGGATAATCCACCTTTTCAGTGCTACCCGCGAAGCAATCACGTGCCCACGAAATCCACAAGTATGATTGGTTAAATACAAAAGTTTGGACAAAATTTGGACACTTATTGACCAATCAAATTCCTAGATTCACACGGCACGCGACACATTGAGGGGGGCCCTGAAAAGGTGGATAGTGTTTTATCTGTTTCTGTTTAGTTCCCTCTGCTTTCATGATGACACTGCGCAGGCGAATATTTATGTTTTCATTTCTCTGTCTTTGTTTTCCTGTGTTTTGATAACGACTCTGCGCAGGCAAATGCAAGCCAAGGGAGAAAAGGGAATTTTTTATTTTCCTGCTACTTTCTCCTGATTTAAAAAAAATGCAGCGCAACATCATCATGAGGACACAGGGAAACAACAGAACGAAAATGAAATAACACACACAAAGTATCTTGGTTGCTGATGATATAATATTACAAATCGTAACATGTTTGTGTTGGGTCAACCAGTACTTGGGTCAGCCAGTACAGACGGGTTAATTGCCTAACCATCTAAGCAAGTGCCTCAGTAAACATTTTAAGATTTGTATTGTTAGAATTTGTCTTTATGATCAATGTAAGACATTGCACCATTTGTGAAATTTTCGAATATCATGCGATCGATAACGTCATGGAAGGGCCTAAACTTCCCTAAAACTGCGATATCTTTTGAAAAGTACGTTGCATCGACATTGGATTTGCATATTTGGAAAGAGTGTTTGAAGAGCTTTACCCTGGGTACCAGGCTCTCAAACGAGGCTCTAAGAGGCTCTCAAACGAGTCTGGTACCCAGGGTAGAAGAGCTTTTGATTGCTACATAAATTTTTGCTATTTGCTGACATAAGTATTTTGAGCTGTGATGTCATCAAAGCTTCTTGTAAACTTGTTGACGATTATTTCCAATTTCCTAATTGCAAACAGGTTGCACTTGGTAAAACACACGTGTTTCTCGATGGTGAAAGAGCATCGTGTCGAGTAAAAGAATGCAACCTTGCGAATGTTATCCTGGATGCTTTGGTGCATGAAAACGCAAAACAACCTGACGAGACGAAATGGGCAGACGTTGGTATAGCTATTTGGAACGGGGGAGGAGTGAGAGCATCCATCGACAAGCAGCCCAATGGTAAATGAATTAGACTCATTACAATCGTAGTTTCATTCCTTGCCTGAACTAATATACCGCTACAACTACGACTCACTTCCATACGCTTCCAGATTATCCAGAAATTGATTAGCCTTGTTAGGATTCAATATGGCCTAATTCGGTTGCTATTTTCTTCTCCAAATGACCGAACCCAAAACGCCCTGAAAGCAATGAAGTGCTGCACCATACAACTAACTATCAGTACTTAGATGAATGTCTTTTCGAGCCTACTGATTTTCCTACAGCCCGTGTCCCATGGATAGGTTCTGAACTCATA
>REGM01000860.1:0-15853 GCA_004194415.1 Aurelia aurita | reverse complement strand
TCGTTTTGCAGACTGAGGGGGTCATTCTGCAAAACGAAGACATGCTCTAAATGACAATCGTGCGGTCCGTGCGGTGTAATATTTGTCTCCTTAAGTCTATTTGAAGAAACACAACAACTGTTTAGCATCTCGATTGACTTTATCCACTTTCATTGCATTTTGGAGACAGTCTTCGTTTTGCAGATTGAGGGGGGTCATTCTGCAAAACGAAGACCGAAGGTGGAAGACTCTGTCTTCGTCTTCGTTTTCTATCTTCGGTCTTCGGTCTTTGTTTTATAAACACCCAACAACTGTTTGACGATTTTGTTAAGGGAGGAAAAGTGTAATGTATTCACCTCGTTTTGACTGGTGAAGTCATGTTGGGATAGCCTCTTGTAGAGTTATTTTGTTAGTTGGTTTTCTAGCGTGACTTGAGCCTGTTCTCTCGTGTCCTCCTCTTCTCAATATACAACACTTAGGAACATATTTTAATAGAAATTCGAAACTGATCTTGACAATCAGATTTACGAATTTAGTACCATTTAGTCCCAAAGAGACATCTTTATTCGTTCTACAAACTTTTCACATTACATCTGCCTAATAAAAGTTATTCATCAGCAAAATCATTCCCTTGGGCGTTGATACATAGATGATATCTTGCAATCTTCATTGCTTGATTGAAAAGAATTTTGAATCATCTCTCTCGCAATTATTACGAAATAAGCAATCGTATATGCCCAAGGGAACATAAAAATGCCCACCCATCCTTGGCTTGGTGTAATTTTGTACATTAATTTTGACTGAAGAAAGTTATTCCTTGGTGACTATCTTCATTTCTATGTTTTACAATTTTCAGGTTTTACATTTTTTTCAAATGTGTACCTAAGCACGGGTTCTTGTCCAAATTTACTACGCTTATGTCTATGATTGAGGAGATTCCCCCAACCATCGCGTTTGCAGTTTAGGCCAAAACCCAACAGCTCTGGTTTGCAAGTGGAGGCAAATTTGGACTTTCTAGATTAATATTCCAACTATCAATCCATCAATATCAACAAACAAGGTATTTATCTTCAAATTAACTATCGACAGTGGCGAAGCTAGCGGTCATGCTGGTCATGCTCAGCATGACCAACAATTTTCAGAGATATGAGTATTTTTGTTATACAAAAAAAATAATTTTTACAAAAAATTTCTTTAAAAATCGTTCACATCGATGTCATAGAATCATCACATCATAACCTACCACTTTCCGCAGTTTGATACCTTGGTCCCCTGTGTTAACTCATGCTCGGTTTGGAGAAGCACGACATATCATAGGGTTTCTATACTAATTCTGTTGCTTTCGCTGCAGATAATAATCCATGCAAGTACAATTTCGCTGTTTTNTGATTTTCCTTGTAATAATCCCTTATTATGCGAGTTTTGAAATGTAGTTGCCCTAAAAGATAACTTACGAAAAAGGAACCCCCCGCCCCCATAACTCCGTGAATAACGCAGGTATGAGGATGAGACTTCGTACAATGGTGCACTGGCGAAGCTAGCGGTCATGCTGGTCATGCTCAGCATGACCAATAATTTTCAGAGATATGAGTATTTTTGTTATACAAAAAAACAACTTTTTATAAAAAAATTCTTTAAAAATCGTTCGCATCGATGTCATAGGACCATCACATCATAACCTACTACTTCCCTTCCGCAGTTTGATACCTTGGTCCCCTGTGTTAACTCATGCTCGTTTGGAGAAGCATGACATATCATAGGGTTTATATACTAATTCTGTTGATTTCGCGGCTTTCGCTGCAGATAATAATCCATGCAAGTACAATTTCGCTGTTTTCCGTACTGGTACCCTATGTTACATCATGCTCATCCTGAGATGGCATGAGCTGGGTCATCATAATAATAAACCTAGCACGATTTGATTGGCTGAATCAGATCTTACGCATGCCTATTGCGCCGCTATTGCACCAGTTTTCAACCCTTGATCATGCCAATTCTCAAAAGCACGAGTGTTGTTGTTGTTGAGAAATGTTGATGAGAAATGTTGATGTAGATTTTGCATTTTGATTTCACTGTGACCGGACGGGCCTAGGCACAGTACAAGTTATAATCACGTTTCCATTCGGAGAATTATTGTTCGAATTTTGATTACTTTGGAGTACGAAGATTCATTCGAAGTTCTTCCTGAGGGAGACATCGTCTCCCAGCTATTGAGGATGTCTTTTGCAGCAAGACATGTCAGCGAGCAGAAGGTGATTGTCAACCAAAAAAGCCAACTCCGATGCTTGTTCTGAAGATGAAAAACAGGTCGTTCCAAGAAGTCTGGTACACAAAAAAAGATTGGCTGTGTGTGAGCGAAGGCAGTGGCGTACTGGCTCAGAATTTTTCACCGGCCATGGGGGACTTAAGGGGGCCCTAAGTGGGTGTGGCCTGAAAAATGAGGGTGTGAAACGCCTTTTTTGTTTACCGAAAATCGGCTTTTTGAGACAACTTTTCGAGTACCTTCACGGAAATACAAATGGAAATTCGGCTAATAAAGATACAGAGCTGGTTTCACCACGAATCGATTCTACAGGCCCCACTCCATATTCGTTATTTTGCATTTGGTTAATATCTCATCAGGGATCGGCGTTACATCGAATTCCACCACTTCGAATATTGGCCTACGTTGAAATATTTTTCGGGAATGCTACAAAAAAGATATAGCTTCCAGAATTTCACATGTTACGTGAATTATATCACGGAATTAAACCTAAAAATGTTTGTTTTGGTAAGATTTTAAAATCCTTGGCAAGTTAAAGCTGTTTGCTACATAGAAAGCTAATGGGCCTACCTTTATCCACTGAAGAATGCCATTATTCGGTTCTAAATCAGCTTCCAGGAAACTTTGCAAGCTCCCCTAAAGATGTAGACTATAAGTGATAAATACCAGCATAATACCCTAAATGTTAGTGAAAACGGTTTCTCTAGCTAATATCTCAATCATTTCGAAAATCAAGAGCCATTTTAGATATTGATAAGTGTGTCGAGCAATCTTGGTTTTCTCCCTTAAAAATTCTCCAACGTCCATTATCCGTTTTTGGATGCATATCAGGTCTTGTGAAGAGCTCTCCCATTCCTCATGAAGAGAGTTAGCGCAGATTTTTTTAAGCGGACCTCTTTTACCCTTTCCCATCTTCACATAGCAACAAACTGAATAGATATGTCCAGCAGAATTTTTTGGACCAATCGTTACAGTTAACAACTCTTAATAGAAACAGAACACACAAAAAAGCAATAAACACTTTATTGTTCGAATGTAACTTTAAAAGAATTGCACGCTTATTGTGATATAAAAACCCCACATTATTAATTAACAAAGGTGTTTGTTTACAGCTAGAACTATCATACTAAGATAGAATGGAACAAAATGAATAAAAAGAGTTTGTTTTTTACGAAAGATTTAGGGTATTATGCTGGTATTTATCACTTATAGTTTACATCTTTAAGGGAGCTTGCAAAGTTTCCTGGAACCCCCCCGCATCCGATTTAAGAAAATGAGATAAATTCCCTCGCCCTCCCCCAACCCCTTCTACCATTCTACTCTATCAAACTTGAACGAAGACCCTGCAGAGGATGACACGAAATCTACCTCTTGGCCATGACATCAACAACAGAAGTTGCTGCAGGTGTGCACACTGTCCTGCGACAACATTCAAGACTTGGAATGGAATTTGTGGTGAAGAATTTTTGAAACTTTGTCGTGTTTAGTCGAAATTATTGCCGATAAAACGGTGGAAAAGGGTGGAAATTGGCGCGATGTTGTTGGTGAATAGTTATGATAAATTGCTGCAGCAAAAGAAGCTGATTTAGAACCGAATAATGGCATTCTTCAGTGGATAAAGGTAGGCCCATTAGTTTTTATGCTGTTTTTATGAGGATACACTTTCTGTTTTTTGTGCAAAAACGGCGCAAATCCTTCAACACACACGTTAAATATGTCGGGTCTTAGTTTTCGTGGTCTTAGCTTTCGTGGTCTTAGTTTTCGGTGCCTGTAGAATCGATTCGTGGTGTAACCAGCTCTGTATCTTTATTAGCCGAATTTCCATTTGTATTTCCGTGAAGGTACTCGAAAAGTTGTCTCAAAAAGCCGATTTTCGGTCATGTGATCGAAATACGGCGATGTCATTGGCTNGAACATGAACCACAAGCTGTATGCGAAAACAATGAGTATAAGATCTTGTGGGACTTTTCGATACAAACAGACCACGTTATCGAAGCAAGAAGGCCCGATATGATCATAGTGGACAAGAAAAACAACAAATGCCAGATTATAGACTTCGCTGTCCCATACGATACAAGGGTTGATGAAAAAGAAAGAGAAAAGATATTGAAGTACCAAGACTTAGCAAGAGAGCTGAAAAAACTGTGGAACAAAAAAGTGAAAGTAATTCCAGTTATAATTGGGGCGCTAGGAACAACACCAAAAGCATTGCCAAAAAGACTGAAGGAAATTGGGATAGCTACCAGGATAGTAGAATTGCAAAAGACTGTGTTGCTACACTCTGCCAGAATCCTCCGACAAGTGCTTGAGATTTGAGGAAACTTGTTGTTACCAAAGCTCAAGAACATCAATCCACTGATCAATTTACAGAAAGAACAGCATTTGAAATCAGTGTGTAACAGAGACAATAATAATAATAATAATAATGGACATTAACAGATCCACATAACATGGCTATTCTCTGCTAAATACTAAATAAAATGTTGTCTTTTATTTAAGAAAGATTGTCCTGAATACATTAATGCTATGCACAAAAGCCAACAGACCAGCGCGTTCTCACGAGTAGCAGAAAATTTAGATCAGGACAAGAGACGTATTCTTTACAATGTCAAATTTCAATTATTGTCCTTTAATCTGGATGTTCTGTGGGAAAGATGCCAATACAGCAATAAACAGAGTCCACAAAAGGGCACTGAGAATAACGTGGCAGGATTTCGCAGTCCCCTTTGCTGAGCTCTTAGCTAGGGTTAGCGAATGTACAATTAATACGCGAAATTTGCAAAAATTAATGCTGGAAATTTATAAATGTCTCAATTCGGAAAATCCATCTTTTACGTGGAGTATCTTGCAAACAAAAGATGTGACTTATAACCTAAAGACTAAACACCTTCTACAGTTACCAAGCACCAAAACATTGTCATATGGGAATGATTCATTATCCTTCAGGGGTGCCATCCTCTGGAACACTTTGTCTGACTCGATAAAAAGTCTGACAACCAGTGCTAGCTTTAAGAGATCAATTAAAGAGTGGAAGGGTGACAATTGCTCATGCAAAATATGTAGATAAAAAGTCCGTGGGAATTCACCAGAAGTATCTTTGCATATAATCATAGGGTATATATATTTATTGATTGTAATTAGTTTTTCTTTTTGTATAAAAAGTTGGTCTTAATTAGTTCAAATTAGAACTATATATCTTATTAACCAACTGTAAATAATGTTATAATAATAATAATAATGCTGTCCATGATACGTTAAAAAAAGAAACTCTTAAACTAACTTAATACATTGTATGTTATTAAGAACCTAGGTAATAATTTTATTCTTTAAATATTCTTTGGATAGTGCTAAAAATCTGCTGTAGATGGAACAGTTTCTTATGTTTTTTGGCAAAGAATTGAACAGTTTTGCTGCACTATCCTGGAAAGTTCCTTTTTCTCTTGGGATCACAAGTGATCTTCCACTGCTTGATCGAAGCTCTCTGGTAAACTGTTTCTCTTCTAGTGTCAAGTATGTTGGCCAGGACTCGTAATTCATAGCTTTGAATGTTGATTTTAGGAGGCTTAGCTCCCTTCGTTCTTTTATGGGTAGCCATCCCAATTTCAAAATTGTTTTTGAATCCCTTACATAATTACTGGTCACAAAAGATGCAGTGGCGAACTGTACTTTCTGTAAACGCTTCTGCTGTGCAACGGTTAGAGGAGTATAGACTAGATCTCCATAGTCAATCTTTGACAGAATAAGTGATTCTGCCAGCTGCTTCCAGATTAAAGGGAGCCATTTTCTTTAGGTTCTTGAGAATAGATAGAGTACCGTAGCAAGAGCCAGTTAGTATATTTATATGATTATCCAAAGTTAGATGATCGTTCAAATGTACGCCTAAAAGCTTGCATGTATCAATTGTTGGAGGGAGTGCGAGAAGCGCCCCAACTAACCAAAAAAATCGCCCAGAACAGATAGGGTTGATCATAGATGGGTTAATAGACTAATTTCAAAGATCATTGTTGACATTTTGTAAAATCGATCTTCAATAAACAGATTTTTCGCTTCAATGTTTTATTGTTTCAAAAGAGACCATGTTATTGAAATGCGAGGAGAGCCCAACAAAATGGAGTGTAACATCACTGCTTATGATAGACTTCGTAATTGTCCAAAAGGATCTTATGTTTAGGGAATATGTTGGGTGGCCGGATTATTTTGGCAAGTATAATATTCCATAACATCAATAAATTGTAAAAAAGGCTTGTTTTCTTTTACACCCAGCCTTCCCTTGCTTCCTTTTTCCTCTTTCAACATTATTTTAGGATCTTATGAGATGGGTCTATGTGAATGATTCAATATATTACAAAGGATGCCCACACAGTGCATAAAAACACAGCATAGATGATTTCAAAAGTTTTAATTTTCATAAAATCCTTAAGAAATTTTGATTGTTGGAAATGCAATCCTCAGCTTCTTATTCCTTTGTAATTAAGCATATCCAGACTAGGGGGGGGGGGACACTTGAGTTCTTTGACGATAACCAAGTTTTTTTGTGACTTTTAGTTTCTATTATAGGAGACATCCTTTCATGTCAATTTAAAAAATATTGACACTGGTGTAGGAGGTCAACACATAATTTTAAGTTGAGTGTTCCGCACAATAAATACCTTTTCAGCCATAACGTTTGAACCAGTTGTTCTATAACAATGAAACAAACATCGCTGATCTCCTCTTGAGAAAGGCTTTCATTTGATATATAGTTTGTTGGGTTTTTATTATATCATCAACAATTCGTTGTTGTGCATGCGTACTTGTGAAAACCATGTTAAGCTTCACTTTTGGAAAAATTAACAATATAATGCTATGCAGCAAGTCTTTTTATGTACATCTAGCATTTTTTGCGATTTTTTCAACCAATTTGCAACCGATTTTAGGCAACAAGTTTTTTTTTCGTGAACAAAATAAATAAATGCTGACATCAGCAAAAATATTAATGATATGAAGCAACAATTTTAAAATAAGAAAATTAAGGATATAATCTCTTTGTATGTATCAAATCTCATATCAATATATTTAATTGATTTGGAGATGCAACATGTGAAATCTGGGTGGTTTTACACCTAATTTAGCAACATTTGCTGACATGAGCACTTAACCACGTGACATAAACAAAAAAAAAATGACATAATCTTGTTTGCCATATCTTATTTGTTACTTGTGCCAAGTTTCAAGTCTCTAGCATTAATAGTTTTGAGAATAAATAGGGGGGGGCACAATGTGCCCCTCCCCCTAGTCTCCCCAGAGTTTCAAAAGGCTAGTATGGATAGAGTTAAAGCAGGCTTATTATCTTGTTTACTACGAAACTGCAACTTGCCAGGGGGATACATAATAATTTCCTGGCTGCGTATCCTACTAAGAGTGTGTTTGTGACTGGAGGGAAATCAGTAAAATAGCAATGATTTTGAAGAAACACCCCTACATTTTACCGTGTTTGCACAAATTAACAGACTGACTAGGGTCAGATTGCATTTGGTGGTTTGAAAAACTCAGTCAGTTCAAAGTTGTGGTTGGTTTGGTTCTGTTTGGTCACGAGGATGGGGGTGTTTTTCCATAATAAAGGTACCTGGGGATGTGCCACGCTCAAGGGTATACTTTTTCGGATTTCTAGACTAGACTAGCCAAGGGTATGCTTTTTGGCAATTTTAGTCTAGGCCAGTCTAGGCAAGGGTATAATTGTTGGCAATTTTCGTCCAGAAAGGCCAAGTTTTTTAAATTTGTGTCTAGAAACCCCAAATTTTGGCGATTTTGGTCTAGAGAACCCAGGAGAGAACCTAGTCCTAGGTGGTGATTCCTACCTAGAAAACGGCAAATTATGGCACTTTTGGTCTAGAAATTAGTTTAGCCAAGGGTGTCATTTTCACAAAATTTAGTTATTAGTATTTCGGATCGATTTGAGACAATTTTCTATTTTCAACATTTTGTCTAAAAGTCACGTGTGTGGGAAAGAAGGCGCTGATTGGAAAAACCAGAATTTGTGCTCACCTGAATCTTTATTGATAATAGTTTTAAGATACAAAGGTTCAAAGGTTCAAGATACAAATTACTAAACCTTCCTAATATAAATCATTAACAAGCAAAACCTTCCTCCGGCTCGCAGCCGTAGAGCCGTGACTTTTTCTGGAGTCTGAGTTTTACCATATAGTCATACTATGCCTATGGGCTTACCATCTTTTAAAAGATCATTAAATCTTAAACGTCGGTCCTCTGAGAAAATTGATCGTAAAAAGAGGTCTAAAAGGTAGCGATTGAGCTCATTATACGCTATACGATTGACAACAGATTTATTTCATACAGTTGCTTTGAAAATGAATGATAACAGACCTTGACCAAAACGACCAGACAGGTTGGCCCAATCGACCAGACATGTTGCCCGAATCAACTAGACAGGCTGGCCGAAACGACCAGCTAGGTTGGCCGAAATGACCATTGGCCGAAATGGAGGTTGGCCGAAATGACCATAATCCCTCGCCGCACACCCCGCTCCGAAATTTGGACAAGAACCCTCCCCCCCCCCCCCCGGTGAGTTTGGTTCCATTCTACTACGGAATAGACGGCGGATCTCGAGGGGCAAATCGCCGACTGTAAATCTCGTACCTTTTCTGTGGAAATCCATTTGTTTTCTCGAGAAATCTCTGAAATCCAACAGACCTCCTTTTGTTCTCGTAGAAATATAGTACGCTTTTTGAGGGAGTGATTCACCCCTCGGCGGATCTGAAGGAAATCAGAGCAGGCAGCCTGAAGATGGCCGAAATAACTTCAGCTATTCTACCCTCGAGTTATGTGAATGAGAATGACCGTAACTCTTTCATGTTTTTATGAGGACTTCTTTCTACTTTATTGAGCTATTGAAATTGTGTGGCATCACAGGTTACATCGTATGATTTATAAGAAACTAAGGTCCAGACCAGGGTTGGGTTGGTAGGCAGTTTCTTAAATTATAGGGCCATTTTGCTACCAACAGTTTCTTATGTGCTTCTTATATTGTTATATGCCTACTGCCTACCCTAATAGTCTAGATACCCCTGCAGAATGTAAACCATGATTCATTGCCCAACCATGGTTTGCAATGGTCTGACCATGGTCAACCATGAAATTCTGGAAGTTCTGACCATGGTCAAGGACCATGGTTGGGCAATGAAATCTCACTTGCTGTCAATTGTATTTCAAATTGGATTTTTGTTACCTAATGACACAGGACCCATAAAGAAACATGACTTCTTCATAATTACAGTCACCAGTACAGTTATTGTAGGTGTTTTCATGAAATTTGTACAACCATGGTACAACCATGTTTGATTACAAAGTACTTTGTAATCTAAGGAGCGAGTTCGATGTCAGTCCGTCCGTCCGTCCGTCAGAAACGCTCATTAGTGTGATTGATCAGCATGTTATCGCAGATAATTAGCACAAAGACAAGGAAAATTGCGTTTGGCACGCAATTATCCAATGATTATCCCCCCTGCGCATAGAAAACCAAGGAAAACTTGACATCGGCCTTCTTCATGCTTTATGGCGAGCGGTCGAAAAACAGGATCATTAATGGTCATTCAGACCAAATTTGTATTAATGTCCCGCAGATATTGAGCAATTTGTATCTGTGCCAGAAATTTTTTTATTTTGATTGTTTCATGCTGGAATTATTTGAAACAAGGGGGATGCTTTAGATTCGATCCTCTGCGTCCATATCGGTGTCCGATGAAATGGGCGGGGCGGGGCGGGGCTGAAACACAGTACTTTAAGGGAAAGCTAATATGCAATGAAATTTACACCAGGATTTAGGCAAATTTTAGTTAACAGTTTGTNCATTAGTGTGATTGATCAGCATGTTATCGCAGATAATTAGCACAAAGACAAGAAAAAGTGCGTTTGGCACGCAATTATCCAATGATTATCCCCCCTGCGCATAGAAAACCAAGGAAAACTTGACATCGGCCTTCTTCATGCTTTATGGCGAGCGGTCGAAAAACAGGATCATTAATGGTCATTCAGACCAAATTTGTATTAATGTCCCGCAGATATTGAGCAATTTGTATCTGTGCCAGAAATTTTTTTATTTTGATTGTTTCATGCTGGAATTATATGAAACAAGGGGGATGCTTTAGATTCGATCCTCTGCGTCCATATCGGTGTCCGATGAAATGGGCGGTGCGGGGCGGGGCTGAAACACAGTACTTTAAGGGAAAGCTAATATGCAATGAAATTTACACCAGGATTTAGGCAAATTTTAGTTAACAGTTTGTTTCATTTCACACAACAGGCTCTAAATAACAAGGGGGATGCTTCAGATTCGATCCTCTGCGGCCATATCGGTGTCCGATGAAATGGGCGGGGCGGGGCTGAAACGTGTTTGGGCAGCTCTGAATTGTCCTTGGGATGACCCCTGTGTTTGCCGACTCATAACTGAGGAGCATGCCACACCCTTTTAGCCATCGTAAATGGCGTTTTCTCGAATGTTCTCGACATGTGGAAAACAACTTGCGTGAATTGTGCCAAAAAGCACTTCAAAAATATCTTTAAAACCAACTAATCACTAATTGCTTCAGTACTTGAGTTAATATGCAAATTAGTGCTTCGAGCTTTTTCTGCTTGGCGATAAGCCAGAGTGCGTGGAGCAAACGCGAAAACGTGCCCTCAATCGCTAATGTTTTCAGTTGATATTTTGATTCTTTTTTGCTGTTGCTATTCTGCGGATGAAATTAGCTGAATCTCTGCGGAGGACTGAAAAGGTATAGCCTCGTAGCCACTGAGCACACATTATTGAGTGTCTGAATGCGAGGCTCTCAACAGATCATTTACATGACGTCTTTCATGACGTCATCGTATCTCACTTGAATTCGAGGCTAATTCGAAACAGATGCTTTGCCAGATTGGATTGCTCACAAAAATCTCTCAGAACATCAGTAAACTTAAGTGAAAACCCCCTGAAAAGCCTTGCCAATGATGCAAATCGGGTGCATATTGCAAAATAGATTTAGTTTCAGCACAATCTCTTTAGAAGAAACTCTTTGAAATCCCACAAATCCAGGACAATCCCACAAGAAATCCAGAAATCCCTACCAAATTTCGAGGGATTTCAGAAATCCGCGAAATCTCGTTTTACATGGTAGGTTCTATTGCTAAGAAAAATTGAAGTCTTTCTAGTAAAAGGAGACCGTTGTGGACGAGACTCCACCAATTTGCTATTTAGTTATCAATAAACAGTAGGTTAAGCCAGTTTTAGTTTTTTGATACTTGTTTCACATCATTTTCTACAAACCATGCTCCAACCATGGTTAAAACCATGCTCCAACCATGGTTAAGCCATGGACAAAATTGGTTACTGTGATACATTGTGATATGCACAATAAATATGCTTCCATGTTGGTTTATTATAATAAACAAGCAGAGCCAATACCTTTTTGCTAAAAAGGCTTCCAAATTTCTTTGTAACTTCAAAACATGTTATAAAATAATTTGCACTCAAAACAATGCAAAACATTTACTATTACTGCACAGTGTCAAAATATGTTCGAGTGACCTGTGAAAATTAAAGCTCTGTTATGATGTTCATTTCGTTTCGTCACTCCCTCCATCAAAATAATAGGCCAATCAGTTGGTCGACCCCAATCGACGAAGTGTGAGAGCAACGTAACACATCTGATACTGATATATGGATTGAAATTCAACTTTCATAGGATTTTAATAAATTTGATAAAGATTACTTACATTTACCTCAAGGTTTGATCTTTCAAAGCTTTCTTTCTAATCTCTTTTTCCTTCCAAAACTTATGCACTTGTGTACACCTCCCGCATCGTTGAAAGTCTGCTTTGAAATAAAATGTCGAAGCAAGAAGAACGCCCACTTCCTGCACACTAAGGAGCATCTCCTGACGCATATCAAATCAACCAATCAGAGCCTTCACTTTTAATGGAAGTAAACGTGATTGGGTCAAAAGTCACAAATCATCGCTCTGGATTGTGCAAGCAAACAAAGGCTGGGAGCACATGATACAAATAACAGGAAAAACAGGTTCTGAACTGGTCTGTTGTGTTGTCGCATATCATAAAAATAGGACCCTATGACTCATGAGACTAGAACCTAAGACATTGGACCCTGGATCATACCCTTTTGATTCATGTCGCTTTCACAATTAGCTTTCATGCACTCATTTATGTAACAAGCTTGTGTTAACTGTGTCGCATTTATCGCTTCGGAATTGCATGTAAGCATTTGTTTATTATTATTAATCTCCATGTAAATATTTAAACAATAACATACAGTATCTACATAAATGGGGAACATCCGCATCCTGAGCATTTCATTGTCAGTTTTATGAAACCACCACAAATAACGTTTCTAAAGTAATATTTTCCCACAGATTGAGTTTCTGAATCTTGATTTGAGAGTTGAAATTCTTGTAACGAATTTCATATAAAAATATGTGCATAACATACAGTAAGGTACCGAGCCTTTACCTCCATCCTCGGGACTCATCGGAGCAAAATTGGCAGAAAAAGACTTGCTTCCTATTTCTTGCAAACTACTTTTGAGATTTATAGATATTCAAGTGATGATACTTTGTTTAATTCAGAAATATTTTACAGGAGCCTTCTCTATTTTGTTATAAGTGATAAAAACGGAGATAATATTTGAAACATTTTGATCGTGAATTTATTGAGGTTAATCGTCACCTCTTGAATCGTTTATGTTTATGAGAGATAGATTTAAACTGTACTTGGAGAATGCCATGTACCTTCCGTCGTCGAAAAGCTGTAGCCAGTGAACAGGGTCTCTTGAAAGGACACAAATCAAAACGCATAATTTTTCAAAGTTTTACCAATCAATGGCCCTTGCCCTTTGGCCCTATTCCGTGTTTGACCTATGACACTATTCCCCGATGGTATACAAGTATCTTTTTTATAAGAAATCTCTTATAAGAAACTCAACTCTCAGATCACCAAAACATTAAGGAACTCGGTTACTCCAGTACTGAGAAAAAATTAGTTCAGAAATTATTTATTTTAGTCAAGGCGATCCTAGCATATTTTTACTTTATTTTCACTTGTTTCCTGTATCATATTACTTGGAAAGGTACTTGAGTAATTAGTAACGTCTAAACATTTGAAAGGCTTAAAAAATACTTCGCTTTGAAATGTTCACGAGGGAACAGCAAGTAAACATGAAGATTGTTATGGAAGTACTGACAATCTGATGATTTTAAGCAACTTTTAGTACTAGCTCAAATTTTTAGTTTCTTTTAGAAAAATGCGTATAGTTTTATTACGAATAATACCATTATTAGATTTACTATGAATATGCCTCTATAAAATGCCAACATTCAGACACAATGTTCTCGTTCAGCTGGCAAGAAATTTCCCGAAGTATAAGTATTTTTTGTAAGAAACTCTTCATAAGAAACTCAGTTCTCAGACCACTAAAAAAATTAAGAAACTCGAGTACTGGAAACATTACATGGGAAACGGCCATAGTGCCATAGTGCCATAGGGCCATAGAGCCATAAAGATATACATGTTTCTTGTTATATAAGAAACTGGTTTATAAGAAACTAGTACTAGGATGGAGGGGGGCCTTGGGGTGTCACGGGTTGCGGGTTTGGCCAATTTTAGCCCTCGGGTTTCGGGTTTTATGTGTTAAACGTGCGAGTTTACGGGTTTTGAGATGTTTCAGGGGTTGCGGGTTTCGTCTATTTTTCCGCTCAGATTTCGGGTTTTCTATCTAAAATCCGCAGATTTTCGGGTTTGCCACGTCATATAGTGTGTGCAGTTTATTGGGATCGAAAAGCTGGCTTTTGGATGCTTAAAACAACGAGGAGGATTCGCTGAAAGCGAAATCGTTGGAAATAATCAAGAAATACAGGCAAAAATTCGAGCTTTTCGTCCAAAAGTGCAGCTTCGGGTTTTTATGTGTCTTTGCGACCGGGTTCTCGGGTTTTTGCAAATTATGATCCGGGTTTGCTGGTTTTGTTGCCATCCAAAGCCCCCCTCTAGGATGGCCAAAAATTAAAGAAACTCTAATACTATGTTTGATTGAGGAGCGCTAAGGAATTTTTGAAAGCTAAATCCAAGAAAATTATTGCAGAAGTGTCGTTGAAGCTTTCTTCTTCAGTAGGTATTTATGATAATTTTATGTTCCCGAATACAACGAGCCCAATACAACTATTTTTCTTGTTAAATATTGTGCTGTATGCCAAAAAGCAAATACGTTGCATTAGTAGAAACTACATCTTAATTCATGCATCCAGAAAATAAGAAACAAATTAAGAAACTTTTAGTACTAAAAAACTTAAATTTTCATGGGAAATTCAGAAAATTTTAGTACTGTGGGCTGATCCGAGTTTCTTATAAAAGAAAAAACGCGTAGTGCCACAAGCCAAGAGCCATTGATTCGTAAACCCCCCAGTATAAAGAGGGTGCAATTTATAGTCCCTCTGTTTTATATCAATAAAGGCGAAGACAGATGAAAATAAAGCCACACAGCTTCAATACTTTACTGTCGCTGAATAATATTGGATTTGTCGCTGATTTGTCTCTTTTTATCAAAATGAAATACATACACGAGAAACAGATTATAAGAAATAGTAGGCTCAATTTTTAAAACTTAATACTAATAAGTAATTTGGAAGCCCTTCCAAGAAAAATATATTTGCTCTAATCTTAGGGCAGTATCAATATAAGAAACACATAAGATAGTATTGGTAGTAAAATGGTCCTATAATTTAAGAAACTGCCTACCAGCAGACCTTAGTTTCTTATAGAAAACATTTGTGTAGTCAATGAAACATCAAATATAAAGCCATTGGTGTTAGTGGCGTTGCTGTTCTTTAGTGTTTATAAAGTTCAAAGTACATTTTTCGATTCTCGTCTGTATAAATTAAGAACTCTCCTGTCTGTGTTATTTCTACTGAGATTATCATCAATTGTTGAAGTGCTTCAAGTTTAATCCGTTGATGGATATTCTATTTGCAGAATGATGTTGCCACATAATGTTATCATTGAAGTTGCACAAGACTCACAGCATGTTTTATTCGCTGGACCCGATGACCACAGACCACAGGACCCTGGACCCTAGACCCCTAGACCCCGGAAGTAAATTTAAATATTTTTAATTACGCAGTTATTTTAGTCTCAAAGTGGGGGGAAATGAGCAAAAAGACAAGAAATCAATAAATTTTGTTTTATGAATTATAGATTAAATATAACTTTTTATGTCATATAAACTGTGAAGTATTGAATAGAATGTAACCGCAACGTGAAACCAACAACAACAACTTTATATAATTAAAAGTTAGAGCTGTTGCTAAAATCTCCAATATTTCATAATAGTAATAATAATAATAATAATAATAATAATAATAATAATAATAATAATAATAATAATAATAATAATAATAATAATAATAATAATAATACAGATATTTACAGAGGAAGGCCTCAGTCACTCGAGAGTGCTTTTCATGAGGGTCCTCTATTTAACTAACTGTAGTAATTCATTTAAAACATTTTATTTACATAAAATCCAAATAGCAAAAGAAAAGTTCTGTCATAAAGAGGTATAAAATCAGTTTATAG
>REGM01000086.1:1150454-1163357 GCA_004194415.1 Aurelia aurita | reverse complement strand
GGCAACAGGTATAACTGTGTGCACCCCTGCCTGCTACTAAAGTTGAATCAGTTAAAAATGTATCCGAAAACACGAGATTCTGGAAGGGCGCTTAAAGAAGATGACTCACTAATGCCTGTCTTACCCTATATTTCATTCATTTTATCAATATTTAAACACGATACACCTTTCAGCTAGAAAAATTAACAAGTTAATAACATATTAACAATATAAATAATTATAACAATCCCTGCTCTACCAAGGGGTCGTGTTTGGGCACTGTAGGTTCAAGAAATACTTTCTAAAACCAGTTTTATAACGAGCGATTGATTCTTGTTCTCGAATGTTGTCAGGGATATCATTTCAGTTTTTGACACCGGAGAAGTAGAAACTTCGCTTTGCATATTCTAACCTAACTTTGGGAATTTGCAAATCTCCATGATTTCGGGTTCTATACTCTGAAATCATGGATCTTTCATTGAACTTATGGCGAAGATGTTCGGGACAGAGGTCATGCAAAATTTTATATGTCATGACTCCTTGGTCAAAGGAGAGCAGAGACTTTACATTGAGCCATTTGCAACTCCAACCATCCTTATACTTGGCGACCACTATTAGCTTCTTTGCCCTTGTCTGTAATCGTTGCAGTTGGGATAGTTTGGTGCTGGAAAGAGCACTCCAAACGATGTCACCATAGTGAAGATGGCTGTCAAAGAGAGCTTTGTAAACTTGGTCAAGTAGATCAGCGGTAATGGTTGCCCAACCCCCTAGTGGTTATCTGTATTGTATATCCCTATTTCTTTTTTTTCTGAGTCGTTGTCTAGACACTCAAGTTCTTTTTATTGTAATCTGTAGTTCCGTACGTCCCATCAGTTTTTACAGTTAGCTACTGTAGAATTCACTCTGGTCGGTTTCCATTGCTCCTTTACTATCGATTGTATCTGCTACTTTTGGAACTTGCAGAGCAGCAGAACACCTTGCATTGAAATGGTTTTATTGAAATATTTGGTGCCTATGCTGATTTTTATGAAGCAAAAAAAACAACTAAGAAATGCATAATTACCTGTGTAACTGGTTCATAATGAATCCATCCAGTTCCGCTTTGCAATTCTACACTCGCATTATTCTTGTCAAAATTTAAAATTTGGCAATTCATGCCAGGTCCTTGCTTCTTGAAATTCAATGACCGACATACCTCTGTTGCAGTGCATTTTAGTGAGCAAGTCAGTAAGCTCTGGACTTTGGATGAATCCACAAATCTTGATTGATGATTATTTTTTTGATAGACCAGTAGCTGATTTTCACTTTCAGGATTGAAGATAGCTGATCTTCGACAATTAGAACGATGTATCTGACAACACGCATTTCTTGCTGCAGAAAGCACCAGAGCTGAAAGAAATAGGAACTTTGGCTCGAACATTTTACACTTTAGACTTCTGTTGCAAATAAAAAACTGCTATCTTCAATTGAATGTTCAACTTAAAAATATGCCTGGTCTCTGATCTTAAAGCTTTCAATCTTTATGTTCAAACGAAACAATTCAATCTCCTTCCCGTATTCCAAGTTTCTCTAATGGCGGGTCTACCTGAGAAGCATTCATGTTTTATATAATTTGGTGGAATCAATGAATTGAAATGAAATTAATTTTTGATGATTTATCTGGATTTTAAATGAGATAAGCATGCTCTAAGTCATTTATCTCTTCATGTTTCATGAAATATTGAATTTTTGCATTTATCATACTGCACATTTCTCATTGCTTAATAGTGATCCGATTAGAATCAAAGCCATTGCCTTCTTTGAAAAAAGAACTTAGTTGCATACAATATTGAATAATAGAGGACAACCTCTGATTGTCGATTAGAAAACTTAGCTGCGACGATTTTCTGTTCTAGTGAATATTTGGAAGAAGTTTCACATTAAAAAAAAATAGATCTTGTTTATGCTATAATGAAAACATTTTTGCCAGTAAATGTGGTTTAACAACAAACTGCGGATTTTAATGTATTTCGTTCCCCTCTGATGTATCATTAGTTACATAATAGCAATCTTTAGGATACAATCCCTAGTTCCAATCCCCAAGGTTCGCAAGCACGCCCTCGTGATAGCCATCTTAATTCACGATCGTTGTTAGTTATAATTGATTACCCTAAGTATTGCTAAGCTGAGTCAGTCCCCAACCGAAATGAAGGAAAAGGGGGCATTACCAGCACTTTATGTATCCTCAAACCATCGAAGGATAGGATGATCCTTAACCCTATTCCTACTGGGGGGGGGCGTTTTTCGCCCCCCCTAACACACTTTGCTACACTGCGCTAAAACCACATAAGATATGACAACCAGGCTTCGTGACTTTTAGTAAAATTAAGTTGGCAATTAAAATTTGTACATATCATTGTTCTTACTTTGATCACATGACCACACTAACACCATATTTGGAGAGTGGTCAACAGAAAAAAGCTTAGAACATCAATAGTTTTTGCCTCGTTTGTCCGATTGATCTCTAACATGCACCATTCAATTGCTTTTGATGAGTACTTTCATTTGAAATATATTTTTTTCAAATTTGCTGACATCAGCAACTTTATGACGTCATTGTTCTAATTAAGAAGTGTAAAATATAAATAAATTGCATCTAATTTGGTTCATCTTCATTATTTAAGTCAATTTGAGTTCATATTTACTAGAAAAAGGGACAAAAACTGCGAAGATAATTAGCACATGAAACAAAAGAATAATTTAAAGCAAATTATGCTAAAAATAGATACTAAAAATTGCTACAAAGTATGTATTTTGAATCTATGATATGTTTCCTACTATTTGCAACAATTATGGAGAAAATAGGTAGAGTAAATAATTAAATAAAATTTTTCTTGTCAAGAAGCTATAAATTTGTCAAATTTCCCTTATTATTTGGTTGCCTAGCAACGAATCACGTGACTAATTGATTACCATTGTTACATTTGAAAAGCTAATTGTTCAAAGAACAATAGGGGTAAGACTCATTGTTATACCTCTTGTAGTTTTGGAATAAAAGAGGGGGGGGGCGAAAAATGCCCCCCTCAGTACAAACTAACCAAAAAATCGCCCAGTACGAATAGGGTTAATTAGTTAGTGTAAATAACATAACTAATTTGTTAATTGGCAAGATACGACCCCAAATATGTTGTCTACCTCATCGCGTATCTTCAGAGTTTTAACCCTATCTCACCTGGGATTTTTGAAGAGGTCACAACCTGGGGGGGTTGATTCCACCCCCCCTCCCCTCTATTTCTCTGCTGTTACAGTAGCTATTAGCGTGTAACTTAGTAATTAGATGCAATTTGATGCAAAAAATCAAAATCACGTGATAAAATCAAGTTAAGTCTATTGTTCTTGTTGCTATGGCAATAAAAATATATGAAGTTATGATTATGATGATAATGGGTATCATGATTAAAACAATAAAATAAGGGATAAATTGTAATGTTTTGTGTCAAATTGAGATGTATATCATTAAATACAGTTGTAGGCATAATATGTACCATATTTGAGATTAATATTTGTAACAGTTTCAAAATAAGTATTCAATTTTGGTCGACCACTCATTAAAAAATTGGTTGCCATGGTTACGCTGCTATATTTAGAATCTTGAAATTTTCAAAATTCGATACAGTATAGTTATAACGTTAAACTTGAGCAATCTTGGGATGCTGCGTTGCATATGTTAGGAACGGCAAACAAAAACTTGGTTGGGGGTGGAATCCACCCCCCCCCCCCCCCCNACGTGACTAATTGATTACCATTGTTACATTTGAAAAGCTAATTGTTCAAAGAACAATAGGGGTAAGACTCATTGTTATACCTCTTGTAGTTTTGGAATAAAAGAGGGGGGGGGCGAAAAATGCCCCCCTCAGTACAAACTAACCAAAAAATCGCCCAGTACGAATAGGGTTAATTAGTTAGTGTAAATAACATAACTAATTTGTTAATTGGCAAGATACGACCCCAAATATGTTGTCTACCTCATCGCGTATCTTCAGAGTTTTAACCCTATCTCACCTGGGATTTTTGAAGAGGTCACAACCTGGGGGGGTTGATTCCACCCCCCCTCCCCTCTATTTCTCTGCTGTTACAGTAGCTATTAGCGTGTAACTTAGTAATTAGATGCAATTTGATGCAAAAAATCAAAATCACGTGATAAAATCAAGTTAAGTCTATTGTTCTTGTTGCTATGGCAATAAAAATATATGAAGTTATGATTATGATGATAATGGGTATCATGATTAAAACAATAAAATAAGGGATAAATTGTAATGTTTTGTGTCAAATTGAGATGTATATCATTAAATACAGTTGTAGGCATAATATGTACCATATTTGAGATTAATATTTGTAACAGTTTCAAAATAAGTATTCAATTTTGGTCGACCACTCATTAAAAAATTGGTTGCCATGGTTACGCTGCTATATTTAGAATCTTGAAATTTTCAAAATTCGATACAGTATAGTTATAACGTTAAACTTGAGCAATCTTGGGATGCTGCGTTGCATATGTTAGGAACGGCAAACAAAAACTTGGTTGGGGGTGGAATCCCCCCCCCCCCTCCCAGGTGAAATAATGTTAATGAACCAACAAATTGTCCTTGAAGACTAATAAAAGTCGAGGCGCACCGCTTTGCCACTTTGCACAGCCCATCAGTAGCGATTGCAGAAGGCGTTAAACAGTGAATGTTCTACCAACGGAATTGTATGGCGTTTAGGAGAATGAACTCCTGTTTGCATGCACCAGCAGAATTTTATGCTAATTTCTTAGAAATATAATATAACAAATACATTTTGTCATTTGTTTGAAGTTTTGTTTAACATGCAACATTTCATATTGTTCATGAAAGGGAATGCCAGGTGTCAACACAAAAGCAAACATTTTCGAAATCGGACCACTCGTTCCGTCACAATGATTTGTTTGAGTTTGGTGAAGTGACATCTTGTTTTTATCTTAGTAGTTCTCGTAAAGTTATTGCTTTAGTTGCATTTTAAACTTTCGTAACACGAATCATAACGGTCTAATTTTTACAAGCTTTGTTTCACAAAAAGACAATCATCTACTTGTATCTCACAGGTAACTTGTTTCAGGAGAAAGAAGAGAATCATTGGTGACTGAAGAGATATGCATTATTTAGTAGGTTTTTAGAATTTCGTTGAAAAGCGGCCAAAATGACTTTTGGGAAAATGAACTTCCGTTTACACTTGCCAGACGATTCTTTTAGAATTTCTTAGAAAATAGCAAATGATTATGAAAATCAGTCAACGTAAGACCTCTTAAAACGAAAGAAGGTGCATGGCTGTGTAAACAATTGTTAATAATAATTAACGTCCAACTTTTTTAGGAGGAAATGTTTTGGAAAATACTTTGGACACTAAAGTTTCGGACACTTTTGGAAAAATCAGAAGCAATTTCTTTCTGTGCAGCTTATGGACGAAATCTTGGACTTACTATGATTTATATTTGCACATATCAATATAATCTTAACCAAAGATCTACACTGAATGCTTCGAATAGCAGTATCGTGAGCAAAATTTTTAGCCACAATAGTTTTCGAACGCTTTTCAAAAGGAATTCGGACAAACGATGAATTATCTAAGTTCTAGCATTGATAATACAGTAAATTTCTAATACCTAATAATCTTATTAAAATTAATAAGGGGTGGACTTGAAGTTTCAAACCCCCATTGATATTAGAGGCCACCTTTTTCATTCAATTTTAATTTATTAATTAATTGATTGATTAACAAAGAAGAATTCATTTGTCTTCCTCTGAGAAGTATTCATGTTTTAGGTCAACTTGTGAAATTAATTAAATGAATTTCGAATGAATTAAATGAAATGATGTAAGTGAACAGGTGTTAAATGAGAATCCAAGTTTCTCTAATGGCGGGTCTCCCTGAGAAGCATTCATGTTTTATATAATTTGGTGGAATCAATGAATTGAAATGAAATTAATTTTTGATGATTTATCTGGATTTTAAATGAGATAAGCATGCTCTAAGTCATTTATCTCTTCATGTTTCATGAAATATTGAATTTTTGCATTGATCATACTGCACATTTCTCATTGCTTAATAGTGATCCGATTAGAATCAAAGTCATTGCCTTCTTTGAAAAAAGAACTTTGTTGCATACAATATTGAATAATAGAGGACAACCTCTGATTGTCAATTAGAAAACTTAGCTGCGGCGATTTTCTGTTCCAGTGAATATTTGGAAGAAGTTTCACATTAAAACAAAAAATAGATCTTGTTTATGCTATAATGAAAACATGTTTGCCAGTAAATGTGGTTTAACAACAAACTGCGGATTTTAATATATTTCGTTCCCCTCTGATGTATCATTAGTTACATAATAGCAATCTTTAGGATACAATCCTTAGTTCCAATCCCCACGGTTCGCAAGCACACCCTCGTGATAGCCATCTTGATTCACGATCGTTGTTACTTCTGCAATAGTTTTGCCGTCCTTCCCACCCTTGGATCGTACCACCTTCTTATCCTATTGTATCTCCAATCCGTTCCTTGGCAGCCCTTCAAAATGGCGGCATAGTTTTATAGCCAATCTTTACATTCTAGATCAAACTGCAGTGTTCTTATAATTGATTACCCTCAGTATTGCTAAGCTGAGTCAGTCCCCAATTGAAATGAAGGAAAAGGGGGCATTACCAGCACTTTATGTATCCTCAAACGATCGAAGGATAGGATGATCCTTAATTAGTTAGTGTAAATAACATAACTAATTTGTTAATTGGCAAGATACGACCCCAAATATGTTGTCTACCTCATTGCGTATCTTCAGAGTTTTAACCCTATCTCACCTGGGACTTTTGAAGAGGTCACAACCTGGGGGGTTGATTCCACCCCCCCCTCTATTTCACTGCTGTTACAGTAGCCATGAGCGTGTAACTTAGTAAGATGGACTTTGATGCAAACAATCAAAATCACGTGATAAAATCAAGTTAAGTCTATTGTTCTTGTTGTTATGACAATAAAAAGATATGAAGTTATGATTATGATGATAATGGGTATCATGATTAAAAAAATAAAATAAGGAATAAATTGTAATTTTTTGTGTCAAATTGAAATAGATATCATTAAATACAGTTGTAGGCATAATATGTACCATATTTGAGATTAATATTTGCAACAGTTTCAAAATAAGAATTCAATTTTGGTCGACCACTCATTAAAAAATTGTTTGCCATGGTTACGGTGCTATATTTAGAATCTTGAAATGTTCATAATTCGATACAGTATAGTTATAACGTTAAACATGTGCAATCTTGGAATGCTGCGTTGGATATGTTAGGAACGGCAAACAAAAACTTGGTTGGGGGGTGGAATCCACCCCCCAGGTGAGATAATGTTAATGAACCAACAAATCGTCCTTGAAGACTAATCTCGTCAGGGCGCACCGCTTTGCCACTTCGCACAGCCCATCAGTAGCGATTGCATAAGGCGTTAAACAGTGAATGTTCTACCAACGGAATTGTATGGCGTTTAGAAGAATGAACTCTTGTTTGCATGCACCAGCAGAATTTTATACTAATTGAATAGAAATATAATATAACAAATACATTTTGTCATTTGTTTGAAGTTTTGTTTAACATGCAACATTTCATATTGTTCATAAAAGGGAATGCCAGGCGTCAACACAAAAGCAAACATTTTCGAAATCGGAACACTCGTTCCGTCACAATGATTTGTTTGAGTTTGGTGAAAGTTCTCGTAAAGTTATTGCTTTAGTTGGATTTTAAACTTTCGTAACACAAATCATAACGGTCTAACTTTTACAGGCTTTCTTTCACAAAAAGAAAATCATCTACTTGTATCTCACAGGTAACTTGTTTCAGGAAAAATGAGAGAAGCATGGGTGACTGAAGAGATATGCATTATTTAGTAGGTTTTTAGAATTTCGTTGAAAAGCGGCCATAATGACTTTTGGGAAAATGAACATCCGTTTACATGTGCCAGACGAATCTTTGGGAATTTCTTAGAAAATAGCAAATGGTTCTGATAATCAGTCAACGTAAGACCTCTTAAAACGAAAGAAGGTGCATGGCTGAATAAGCATTTGTTAATAATAATTAACGTCCAACTTTTATAGGAGGAAATGTTTTGGAAAATACTTTGGACACTAAAGTCTCGGACACTTTTGGAAAAATCAGAAGCAATTTCTTTCTGTGCAGCTTATGTACGAAAACTTGGACTTACTATGATTTATATTTGCACGTATCAACATAATCTTAACCAAAGATCTACACTGAATGCTTCGAATAGCAGTATCGTGAGCAAAATTTTTAGCCACAATAGTTTTCGAACGCTTTTCAAAAGGAATTCGGACAAACGATGAATTATCTAAGTTCTAGCATTGATAATACAGTAAATTTCTAATACCTAATAATCTTATTAAAATTAATAAGGGGTGGACTTGAAGTCTCAGACCCCCATTAATTTTAGGGGCCACCTTTTTCATTCCATTTTAATTTATTAATTAATTGATTGATCAACGAAGAAGCATTCCTTTGTCTTCCTCTGAGAAGTATTCATGTTTTAGGTCAACTTGTGAAATTAATTAAATGAATTTCGAATGAATTAAATGATTTAAACGAACATGTGTTAAATGAGAAACGCATTTTCTGTGTCATTTACATCTTCATGTTTCATGAATTATTCAATGTTTGCATTGATCATAGCGTACTTTTTTCATCGCGTAATGATACAATTAGGATATTAAAGCTATTGCCTCCTTTGAGAAAATCAACGCACTTTCATACAATGTTTTATTAATCGTCGAAAACATCTGACTGTCAAATAAAACTCGGTCTTTCTGAAAGGTAATTAATTACAAGGGAGAATGCAATGCTTATCGAGCAAATATCTTTAAATTGTCTAATAGATTTCGAGTATAAGCAGTGATTTGGTATTGCATCATAAATTTGTTTCTTCAAATTACTTACGTTTCAAAGTGCCACAAATTTAAAATTACTAGACATACACTCACCAAATATTTTGAAGCACAGCATTGCACTGTAGGATTTTCATTGACACAAGATATTCATCAATCGATGGGAAATGTTAAGATACTTAGCCATACTTCCTCATGGATTGAGATGCTACGTATGAAATTGCACTATTCTCTTTCAAAAAGAAGATATTCCTCCCTTTAACCATAAATTTTCCAGTGGTGAAACTACGTTGAGATTCAAAGTGTTGAAAGCATTTCTTTTCGGAAACATGAGGAAATCTTCTGGCAATTATTTTGATGTTTGTTGAAATGAAGTGCTTTTATTTTGCTTTTTTCCGTGGATATGTAAACTTGAAATCACTTCAATACTGAGAAATTCGTTACAAGGTTATGTACTGAAAGGAGAAACCTCATTTTGCATACCTGGAAAAATTCTAAAGGAAAATTCTGACATATTTTCTGTTGTCTTTCAAAATCTGTTCAACTCTGGTTTTTTCAAGGGTTCTTTCTCAAAGAATTGAAAGCTGGAGATATAAGTTCGCTCTTAAAAAGAAAAAGATGCCTTTACAAAAAATAACTATTGACCCATTACAGTTCTGTCATCGGTATCAAATATTTACGAAAGGTTGATGCAAGTTCAAATGCTACCTTTCGTCCAAAGTTCTTTGTCCTCACTCCTGTGTGGGTTTCGAGAAGCCTATGGTACACAGCATGCACTTCTACGTCTAGTGGATGCCTGTAACAAGACAATGGACAATGGACAATGGGGGCGTTGCAGGAGCTGTTTTGACGGACCTTTGGAAGGCCTTCGATTGTCTAAATCAAGAATTATTAATTGCAAAATTGAATGCATATGGCTTCAGTATATCTGCTTTGCTGTTTATCCATAGCTATCTTACTGACAGGAAGCAGAGTGTAAAGGTCAATGGTTCATTCAGCACATGAAAAGAAACCGTCGTAAGAGTACCGCAAGGTTCAGTCTTACGACCCCTTTTGTTTAACATATACCTGAATGACCTCTTTATGTTCCTGGAGGAAACCGAAATCTGTAATTATGCGGGCGATACAAATATTTATATTTGTGGTCCTAACATCGAAAATCCAAACAAATTTATGAAACTTAATGAAGACAAATTCCACTTAATGATATTTTTGGAGCAAAAGGAAACATTTAAACAACAATCAAAATAGAAGAGGCCTGTGTGAAAGAAAGTACAGAAGAGAATCTTCTTGGGATAAATTTTGATCAATCACTTTCATTCAAACAACATGTCAAGGCTCTTTGAAAAAAGGCTGGCCAAAAACTCCATGCTCTTGCTCGGATATTATGTTACATGGACATTGAAAAACTACAGCAGCAGTTAATGAGGGCAAATTGTTTTATCTCATTTTAGCTATTGTCCACTTGGTTGGATGTTCTATGATAGAACTTTGGATCAAAGAACAAATCATTTTGACGAAAGGGAATTACGAATTGCATCTAAAGATTACGGAAATGATTTTTGTTCTCCTGGAGCAGACTAAATCGGTGCCAATCCATGTAAAAAACCTACAGTTGCATATGACTGAAATCAATAAAACAATATACCATTTAAATCCACCATTCATGAAGGATGCTTTTACGGAACGAAGCATTAGATATAATCTAAGGCATGGCAATGATGCTCAACCCCAAAAGGTATGAACCACGTCCTTTGGATTTGAGTCTATAACTTACTTCGGAATTATAATGTGGCAAATTTTAACTCAAGAAATAAAACAAGCAAAGTCTCTCCCCTTCTTTAAGAAATAAACCAAAAGTTGGAATGGTGTGATAAATGCAACTGTAGGCTCTGCAAAGTATATATCCCCAAAGTTGTGTTTCTAACAGGATAAGTGTACTTTATCTTGTATATTTTGTAAGAAAAGCATTTTAACCATTTATTTCTAAACAATGTAATTTAATTTTAATTTTTAATTTAGTAGAACTTAATTAGCGTTAATTCAGCAATAATTTTATTCAGCCTAATTTAAAATAAATTGATGATGATAATGGTTTAGAAGTAACCTGAAATTTTCGCCTCGTTTTGCGATAAAGGAGCGGATCATTTTCAGTTGAAGCCTTCTCTATTCAAAATATATCAAAAACATGAAAATTGATACTGTGGCTCCTCCGCAGAAGGTCTACTAATAGAGTACAAAAACGTCGAGAAACACCATTATGCATACCAATACAGTAGATGATCGTAAGCAGCGCATGGCCCTAAACGGCAAAGCATCAAACTTGGGGGAATGTAACAGTTGGTGTTCATCATGGTTCAATCCTTGGGCCTCTTTTCTTTATTATATACATAAATGATTCAACTGAAAATCAGAGGTATAATGTTAAACTCTTCACTGACGATACATCACTTGTCAATGTCGTTCACGATTCAGATGCAGCCGCCCTAGACATAAATCATGACATGAATATCATTTGGTATTGAGTACATAAGTGGCGATAATCGTTTTTCCCGCGCTTTTTGCTTCAATTTGATAAAAGCCTGATTTCTCGAAACAAGATTCCGGGGTACTGGTGGGTACTAAAAAATCTTGGCGTATCCAATGGGACAATCAAATCGCTTGACACTTGGCTCACAGGGTCACAAAGGATATAACTACAACAAATTTTCAACGAATTTTGAAAGATCCGCTGGTCCGACTCTTATAAGGGTTTCAAAGTAAGATAATACATTTCAGACATTATAATCAATTTAAAATTGCATTGTGTCAAGACAGTACTTTTTATTAAAAATTCGTGACGTTTTTCTGCAGTTCGGGACCTTAACTCTTTGTTAAATAGATAGTCGTGGTCGAACAATGCTCGATTAGGTGCGCCAAGATTTTTTCGCAAGGGTTGTCGATTTCGCCTAAAATCTGGAATAAATCATATCCGTTTTTATTTAATCAACTGCTTATACTTTTATGGTATTCCGCGTTTAATTCTGCTTCGAATAACATATAATTTTGTTTGATATAGCTTAAGAAACGGCCTTTGAAAATAGAGTTTCTTAATCGCTGCCTGAAGGGTTACAGTAAAACGAATTATATTGACTATATATACGACCAGATTTGTATTATGGTAAGGTCAGATATCATAACCCACAAAATGTATATGAATTTAGTCAGAACATCACGCTTTCAAACCAGATGGAAAAACCGGAATCTATTCAATATTCTGTGGCAATGGCAGTCATAGGTGCTTAGAAGGGTAAATCTTGTACGAAATTGTAATATGAGCTTCGATGGTAATCACTCAACTTTTGACGATAGTTTAGGCTACACGTATTTTTTTTATAAGAAACTGCTTTATCAGAAACTCAGACTCTCAGATTGCCAAAACAATAAGAAACTCCAAGCATGTTTTCTTTATTTTCACGTTTTCACTTATTTCTTGTATCATATTACTCGGAAAGTACTTGGGTAATGTCTAAACATTGAAAAGGCTTAAAAACACCTTGTTTTGAAATGTTCTGGAGGTCACAGATCTGATAATTTTAAGAAACTTTCAGTACTGGCCCAAATTTTTAGTTTCTTATAAAAAAAAATATTTGTTTTCGTAATTTTTTTATAAAATCATGAATAATCTTGCTCCTGACCATGCAAGAATACCAATTCCACCACTCCGTATTCTCTTCGTTATCAAGCTAAAATTTTGGTCTTAGTAAGCTAAATCTGCACAAATTCAGACACAATTTTAGAGACACATTGAATTCATTACGCTCAAGAAAAGACGGTGTTGAGGACACGGAACACTTTTTGTGGCTCTGCCATTCTTTCGATGCATACAGGAGAGATCTTCTCGATAGTGAAAACGCAATGTTGCAACAGTGTGGTTTGTCAAATCTTTCTAACGTGCTAATACTTGAAATAATACTGTATAATAATAATAATAATAATAATAATAA
>REGM01000086.1:1127054-1150345 GCA_004194415.1 Aurelia aurita | reverse complement strand
GCATCGGAGTGGCGGGGCTTGGACTGATGGCATTGGGCTTGTTCCTTTTTGTGTTTCTTTGGGGGTTTCTGTTTATCGGGATGACTTCATCCCTGTCGGGGCTGGGTTTTGGCCTTGATGACAGCATAGGTTCCAAATCTTAAAATTGGCGTAAAAAGGTCGGTGTAAAATTCTGCGACATATTTCTTTGAATCGAATGGCTTGAAAGAAACTTTATCTACTTAGCTATAACTCTACCGTTGGACTTTTCAGAAATCTTAAATATTTTCGAAATTACCGTGTATTCCATATTTCAACTCATTTGAGGATGTGACGTCGTCAAATTTTCTAAATCGCAAACCAGAAGAGTTAAAGACTTTTGCTTGATACCATACTATAGACGTTCATAAACTATGTTTTTCTTGAAGATTAATCGATGTTTCCTCAAAAATTTTAAAAATTACGATGGTTTTAAGTTTTTTTCAAAATTTTTCTTGAATTCTTAAAAAAGAAGAAAAGCACTCTAATTCTGAAAATATTGAAGACTTCTGAAAAGTCCAACGGTAGAATTATTACAAAGTAGCTAAAGTTTCTTTCAAGCTATTCCATTCAAAGAAATAGGTCACAGAATTTTACACCGACCTTTTTAAAGATTTGAAAGCTATGCTCTTGATGACAATACATGCATTTTGTCAACGTTTTACGTATGTAATTAAGTACTTTATGTATGTTTGTAATTAAGTTATGCTAAATGTAAATGGCTTCAGGGTTGCTAATTATTTTCATGCTCCCTTTTGTATCGTTATGTACCTTTGTTATTGTTTGTAAATTATTATGAGAATTTAAAAAAGTGATCCAATAGATTTCGAGAGTAAGCAGTGATTTGGTATTGCATCACACTTTTATTTCTTCGGACTACTTACGTTCCCAAACTTTTATCGAATCACGGCCACTCCCAGTTTGGTGCAAATCACATTTTAAAGATATTGTTTTGCTATGTTATCAAGGACGGGTATGTTGTGGATACTGTCGGTCTAAGTTGAGCAAAATATCAAACACTTTTTGGTAAGCCACCGTCAAATTGCAAATCTATTCAAAGTTTTCTTTACTTTACATGAAATGCTCTTAGCGTCTTCCCAAAAGGATTGTACTCCGAAAATGAGGTTGCATATTGAAAAACATTTGCAGTTTGAATATCAACCAATCACTTGCCGAGAATTTGATGGATGCTGACAGGTTGGGTACACGATTTTCTTATATATGGACATATTAGCTTTAGTTGCAAAAGTACCCAAGAAATTGTTTAACGTCTATTATATATCAGTGATTCATTACTATTTTCAGTGTTTGAGAAATCACATAAATTCGAAAAGTGTATCAATCTTCATAGTTTGTTCTGAGGTACTTCGTCCTAGATCATTTAGCTATTTGATGATCATAGAAGTTATGGATATTCTATTTTTTAGTGAGCTACCTGGTTTTGAAACATATAGCCAAGCAGCACAGAATGTTTAGCAAAAGGAGACAGGGGAGCTAGGGATGCTACATCCCTCCTAACGATGGAAAAAAATAAAAAAATTGGCCAAATTCGGGCAAAATTCCGAATTAAATTTTTTCGTAAACAAATTTACTTTTTATCGGGCAGCCCCAGATTTTATCTTCCCGTACATTCTAGTCTAGTCTATCTTGAATGTCTGCTCGAATGCTTTTACATGGGTAATTATGGCAAAAGTACCTAATTCATTATCATACTAGGTCCGCTCGGAGCGGCTTTGACGCGCCTCCGCGTCCCTTTTAGCTTCGCCGTTGTTCGCTAAGAGGAAGCAATATTTGAGGAGGCTTTGCCCCCACATATGTACGTGGTCTTATTCAATGTTATTGCCGCGCCTTGGCGTTCCTTTTAGCGTCGCTGTAGTTTGTCTAAGTATCAGTACTGAAGTAGAAATGCATATCTGCACATAGCGTCCACTAAGTGCATTTTGGGCCCACGGGTTGACGGCTTGTAGATGTACGGGGGTTCGCCGCCCTCTTTTTAGAAAGGTACCCTCTTCTAATCGCCAAAATTTGCTTTTGTACCCACTTTTATGATTAAATTTGGCGGAAAACTACCCATTTTTAATGATTTTTTGCCGATTTCAGCCAAACCGACCCATGTCTTAGGAAAATCTGCCAATAATGACCTTTGTTTAGAGAACTTTCGGCCCAAAAACCCACCCACATGGATGGAACATACCCGTACTCTCAACAGGTTATGCACCCCCCTCTCCCCCAGGATTTTAGGTTGTGCGTTTTCCTTGCGAAGTTTGCATGCTCATTGTGACGTGAAATACGTGAATCCGTGAAGAAGTCGGCAATCGAAACGTTAGCCCCCTTCGTTGGTTGCATTAGTTGCTTTAGTTACCTTAGTTAATCTCGTTATGACCTTTGTTTAGAGAATTTTCGGCCCAAAAACCCACCCACATGGATGGAACATACCCGTACTCTCAACAGGTTATGCACCCCCCCTCTCCCCCAGGATTTTAGGTTGTGCGTTTTCCTTGCGAAGTTTGCATGCTCATTGTGACGTGAAATACGTGAATCCGTGAAGAAGTCGGCAATCGAAACGTTAGCCCCCTTCGTTGGTTGCATTAGTTGCTTTAGTTACCTTAGTTAATCTCGGTGCCTTTCTTGCCTGATGGCCTTGGTTGCCTGAATGGCATTAGTTGCATGTTGCATGAATGGCCTTGGTAGCTTTAGTTGCCTTAGTGGCCTTAGTTTCCGTAGTGGCCTTTGTGGGCATAGTTTCCTCGGTGGCCTCAGTTGGCATAGCGCCCTTATTTATGCCTTAGTGGCCTTACTTGCCTTTGGTGGCCATATCTCCCGTAGTGACGTTAGTGTTGTTAGTTGCCTTTAATAGCCTAAGTTGCCTTTAGTGGCCTTAGATGCTTTAGTGGCCTTATTTACGGTAGTCGACCTCTTTTTTTCGATATTTTAGTTGCCTTTGTTGATCTTGTTGACAAAGTTACTTGAAAAGTTTAGTTACGGCTTCGTGTGCGTGTGATAGTTGCTATAGTTCTTTTATGTCTCGTTGAACTCCCAACCTGATGATCCCCCCCCGGAACACCCCCGGGTATTTTCTCAAAAGACATTCCCTGCCCCCGGGCATATGACAGTAAATTTTCCCCGGCCCGGGGCATTTGACAATGCCAGAAGCTTCGCAGTATACAGTTAATGGGAATATATAATGGCCTTAGCGGCCTTTCTCTCCGTAGTGGCCTTAGTTTTCTGGACAAAAAAATGTGCTTCAAACAGCAAGAAAGGTCAATCTGCAAAGAAGCTGGTCACAAGCTACATGCTCTCTCAAGAATTTGATAATAAAGTCACGTAGGAGAAAATTTAGAATTTATTGAGTCCATTGAGGATCGATCTTTGAGTAATGGCAGACATATTTCTATAGAAGGAAATATTTGTGAGATTTGCGTAGGAAAAAGTTTAGAATTTATTGAGTTCGTCACGTAGGAAAAAGAATAGAATTTATTGAGTTCATTGAGGATCATTGAGTATTGGCAGACATATTTCTGAAATACATCTGATCGGAAAAAGTTTTGAATTTATTGTGTTAGCATTGAGATCGAAATGTTGACGCTTCATCACATGACATGCCACGTGACTGTATCAGTTAATGTTTGGGGTGAATGAAGCCATTACATACAGAACATAGCATAGCGTGGCAAGTTGCAAGGGAAGCTGATCAGAACTTTCGAGGATAGGAAGTCAAATTTCAAAAAGGAACGTTAACTTTAAAGGAATGGGAAGGAATTTACATGTCAGAACTCAGTTTGTGGAGCTGTTTATGAAATATCGATGCATAGGCAAGTTTCTTACAGCTCTCTTTGACAGCCTTTCTGCTTTGACTACCGTATTCTTATTATTATGGTAAAAATTTACAATGGAACAAAGAACAGGTATTGTTATTATTATTTGTTAAAATCTATTTATATAAGGCACGTGTCCAATTATCCAATTAACCTCAGTATTGGCATCCATTTTGCTGTTCAAGGAAGTACTTCATGTATGCGAATTCTCGGTCATACATCGAATAGGCTTATTGTTGGGCCTAATTGGATAATTGGATACCTGCCTTAAGGCCAGTTTCCAGTCAGTGGAATTTTCCGAGCGGGCGGAAATTCTATTGTTTGCGACAGAAAATGTCGCTTTGCAATTGAATAGAAATTTACGGTTGAATGACTTTTGATTATGTAAAATTCCGCCCGCTCGGAAAATTCCACTGACTGGAAATCAGCCATTATATACATAGATATTAACCCTATCAAGCCTAGGGTATTTCATGCTCTAGGAAGCCTAGGGGGGGGGGGCTGATTCAGCCCCCTGTTTATTTCTGTTCTGTATATGCTAGAGCCTGGAGACTTGGCATGTGTATAGTATATCATGAGATGAACCCAAAAATGAAATCTATTTTTAGTTATGTCACGTGACCTGCTCATGACGTCACAATGTTGCATTTTCAAAATCAATAGGGTTCAGTACTAAAAATCTTCAATCGTTGACTGTGAGAAAACGGAAAGCAGTAGGGACATCAGTTTAATTTTGGTGTATTCTGTGGATAAATAGCAATTGCTTTGTAAAGAAAAATTAGCAAAAAATGATGACGTCATCACACAAGAATTCAAAGAATTTGCGCATGCGTAGTGCCAAAATACGCTCAATCATACTTTTAAATTACAAAAAAACTAGTTGGTTGGATAGAGGATCAAAAGGAGTATATGTTCCTTGTCTTTCATCATTTTATCACATTAGCTGTAGATTTTAATAGGATTTATTCGAAATTGTACACAGACATCTCTCAAAAATTGAGTGTGTTTACCCCCTGGAATGAATTTAATTTTTCTAAAAAATTAATTTTTGATTGTAAGAAGGATAAAAACTAAAAGTCAGAAAGTCTCAACGTTGTAAGTGCACTAGGTAAAAATCCACAGAAGAAAAACCGATATGGGGGCTGATTCAGGCCCCCCCAGGCTTGATAGGGTTAATGCTAGCCTTTACCAGTATGACAATTTTGCCATAGACCGCGAAAATTCGAAAGTATGTTTTCTCGAGCATGCTAAAAATCTACCACATGGCCTTGCTACCCATACAATAAGATACATGCAAATCCAATAGATGACCATTATCATCTATCTGATTGGATTTGGATTTGCTGAGATACATCCCAGAACGGTCAGGCCTTACCCATTCGAGGCCCGCCGTTTGTTGGCATATCCCAAGCAGAGACCCCTCCTTATAGCACATCCCAAGCTTGGACCTGCCTTAGAGGTATCATTTCAATCGTAGGCACATCCACGGACGGACCACCGGCCAACATCCGTCCAGGACCCGCCTTCTAAATTCTACTGACACTGCAGAAGGATTTAGCTCTCCGTTCTGCTGGTTCTGCAGTGTTGGTTACTCCTTGGGACAATTGCACTCCCTCGTTTCGTCTCCAATACCCCATTTCAAAACTGTAGTTAGACTTATTTCTGTATCGCATTTAAATTAGATTTAGATAAAATAGATTAATTAGATGAAGGCTGGAAAAACTGTTTTTCTCTCTCCAGTCATTTCTAATAGATTTTAACGAAAAACTGACAATGAAACTGCTCGAGGGGAATTTAGGCCCAAGTAGGCCATATGGTCTAGGCATGGAGCACTTGGGATAGAATTAATTAGTATTATTATTATTAATTACGATTGGGATAAGCATAGCTGGAAGAACGTCCGTAGTAGTCTTGATCCTCTTGATAGAGGTCAATTAAAAATCACATTAATCATTCAGCAGTTGCCAAAATGTAGATACAAGTCTCGTTCGCTGACCGTTCCACTCGCTACACTTTCTTCATTATATCACTTCTTCTTAAAGGGACTATAAGCATATAATAATTGGCTCAAGCCACTTGCGGTCAAATTCTAGCCAATCAGATATCAGTGTTTCCTGTTTACGCAGACCAGTTACCCAACTATGGTTTGGCACGGGTCACGGCCTATTGTCTTTGCACGGCTATTTTTATAAAAGTCTTATATATACTTAGATTCCCTTTAAGGTTACAGTAAACCTTTCCTAGCGCAAGATTGCCTTTGGTCTCTCCAAAAAGCCAAACTGTTAGCGAAATCTAGCTAAGTTGAAAATCATACGATTCGTAAAATTTTGGCAAATTAACCATATCAAAATCATCGTCAACATTTGCAAAATGATATCTTCCAGGAAAATGTATTGCTTGAAAGAGTGTTCCACCTTCAAAGCTATTTGTACCCTTGCGTTTAACTTAACAAAATCTAACTTATATCAACAGGAAGCGCAGATCCTATGCTACCAAATATTGTCTCAGACTCTTTAAATTCCTCCTTCTCTTTCAAATGCACGCTGTCAGAATTTTAAGATAATTTCTCTGCCCTACTACTGTTGTATTTGGGCATACAAAGTGGGCCAGAGAACATATCTAAGATATCCTTGGTGTTTCTTAAACGCTGGGCTTCTAAAATGTTGAAGAAATCCGAAAATTTGCTTTTTTCAGCCTGAGCAAGTCTATTCCAAACCATGCTCATTAAAGAAGAGAGAAAAACGTTCTTACCATGCGCATAGAAGCCACAATGAAGCGAAGAAGCGCACTATTGGTCTGTGATGTGGTGCCCGCATTGCAAATCCGCCATGACCAGCGGCATACGTTTTTCCCTCTTCTTTGCTCATTACATTATTCATATCCGTTATAGAATGGGAATTTGTGTCAAACGACAAAGCCGTGCCCAATGGGAATGAAATGCATGGATACATTTGGCTGTCCAGGATATAAATGTGACTTATGGAGGTTCACAGGTAAGATTACATGCCTTCCTCTTGAATCAGTGAAAGAAACAAACCTAACAACAACGACAACAACGCATTAACTTTTTGCAACGGTCAGCTCTGTTTCAATAGCTACTTCCTTTTTTTGACTTTTTGTAACTCATAATTTATTCTCCTGCATTTCTTGTATTTCTGTTTAGTTTGAAGTTGTGAGGTCATCAAATTGCTTAACCCTATTACTACCGGGGGAGGGGAGGGCACAAAGTGCCCGCGGTAAATATTAGTTGATGTAGTGTCCTCACTTCGACAGATACAGAGCCGAGATGTTGTGACTTTTCCTAAAATTTAATAGGCTAATTAAAAATGGACTTTTTTCAAAATGGTAGACACTGATCACGTGATCAAAGTCTTTTCGACACATGGTCGGGTGGTAAATAAAAGAAGTGAGTCTAGTTTTTGCCAAGACGATCAGAAATCATCAAAAATACCACTATTCGATAGCTCTCAACAAGCTCTCAACTCAGAGCTTTCAAATGATGGATAATTTTATTCACTTTAGATAACGTCAGAAATTTCAAAATTAGTGACGTCATAAAAGTTTATGACGTCATATAATTAATAAAAAAATGTATTAAATGATTTTTTTAGTCAAATATGTTTCTCTGGATCGTAATTAGGGCTTTTAATAAAAGAATGAAAAACTGGTGTAACTAAATAATGAATAAATGAAATAAACAATGAGTTTAAATAGATATTATATAACTGAGTTTTGCTCATTGATGATTTGTGATATATTCTAGAGCCATTATGAAAAGAATTATTAAATAAAACGTTAGATATTGCTAATTTTGCCAATAGTTAGAAAATATCGCAGTTTTCCGCCATTATGACGTCATAGTGACGTCATGGATGTAATGAAGAATAAAAAGTGTCCTGTTGTGTAGATTTTGTTACTGTGCACCATTGTACCAAGTCTCGCCCTCAGATCTACATTATCCACGGAGTTGCGAAGGGTGGGCACTTTGTGCCCCCCCTGTCGGTATAGCAAAGGTCCAAAAAGCCCGGTATTAATAGGGTTAATCAAAAACCAGAAAAGCTACAGAATTTTATTTACCACCATATTGTAGACATTCATAAACTAAAGCGTTATTGAAAAATGAAAATTCTACTGTCTTTCCTCGATTAATTTAGACGTTATGGTGCCTTCAATGTTCGTCAAAGCATTTGATGCGCCTCGAGTCCCTTTCATATTCCATTCATAAAACGTAAAAACGCTCACACTAAAAAGTAATAATAATGATATAAAACCATGCACTTACTGGAAATGGTAAATTACGTAAAGTTCCTGTCCAGTGATTGAATTCAAAGAAAGCTGCATAAGCATACAGAAAGATAAAATCTTAGGGCGGGGGGGGGGGTTGCCCGAAGAATATTCATTGTTTATGAAAATTTTCCTACTCAAGGCCGATGTTTTGCCCGAACTTGGCTCATATTTGCACATTTTTCAAACAATGGGGGCTGCCACCCTCCTGGCCCCCTGGCTCGTACGCTGATGGAAAATTTTCATAACCACTGAGTTCTTTTAAAGATTCGAGGCATCTGATAAATCGGTGGCGATTCCAATATACATCCTTCGATAAATAAATGAATCTTACGCTCTCTCTTTCAACCTTAAAAGATTGCAAAGACGGGTATGACAAAGGCATCAAGACAAACCAAGTATATGCATTCATGTTAAATGGATCATCTACGATTGCTGCACCATGTGACATGACAACAGATGGTGGTGGCTGGACAGTATTTCAGCGTCGTGTTGATGGCTCAGTCAATTTCAACCTTGGCTGGAAAGAATACAAGGAGGGCTTTGGAGACCTCAACGGAAACTTTTGGCTTGGACTTGACAATATACATAAGCTGGCAGCACCAGCAAAAGGAGCGATTCTTCGAGTTGACATGAAGCATATGACGGCAGGAAGTAAATATGAGAAGTATTCTCAATTTGAAGTGGAAAACGAAGCAAACGGGTATAGGTTGACAGTTGGTGGGGCATCCGGTGATGCTTCAGATTGCCTTTCCTTTACAAGCAGCGGTGCAAAGTTCAGTACTTATGACAAAGATCAAGATACAAATACAAATTATAACTTAGCAAAAGAACGTGGGGGCCCTTGGTGGTACACACATATGGCAGATTCTAGCCTAAATGGAAAATATCCAACCACAGAATATCCAGCGAGTCCTTCTGAATACATGACTTGGTATTACTTAAAACATAGCTATGGAAAAATTACCTTCTCTGAAATGAAACTAAAAACCCCTTGAATGTTGCTGTGCAAGGGTGAGAAATGGTGGGACGACTTTTATTAAGCTTGAGCATCTATTATACACATGATTGAATGATTGTAGACGATTTTAGACGACATTTGAAAGCAAATGCAGCAAGTAATTTTATCAACAACACAATACAGCTTAGATGTACATTGCAAGTTTTTGGTAATCAACAAGATGAAATTTACTCATTTATTAGACGAATTGTTCACGATTTTTCATAGTGTTCAATCGTGTATTCTTCATTCTACACACGCAGGACCGTCGAGAGGGGAGGGTAACCAGGGTAGTTACCAGGGGGCCCAGGGCCCTTAGGGGCCCACAAGGAAATAGGTATTTATTTTTTCATTGTTATCAATTTTCCTTCAGGAACGTTTTTAGGCCCGCGCGCCCATAATTATAATTATAAATTATATCCGACTTCAGACCCCAATGAGATGCCTTCATTTGAAATTTCAGCTGATTTCCCCCATAAATCGTAGAATTGTTGGCATATTTGTGGCGTTTGATCACAAGGGCATAAGCATGATTTTGCGATTTCCGAGACTGCACCGAGTTTCTTTCTCGTTATACAAAAAGACTGGAAGGAGGCAGATGCAAGATTGCATTTCAATTTCATAATCTCTGAGATCTGAGGAGTTTATCTATATGTACACACAAGACATCTAATATTTTATTTCGTGCTTAGGAGACAGGTATTGTTGCGAAAATAAGCATTGCAAAACTTTGCGAAATTCGAAGCTGCGTGGTGTCGAAACCTCGAAAATTTCCCCTTTTTCCCACCATGCTTTGCTTTCCGTGAAGAGGCCTATTGTTGAGATTCAGGAAAGCGTTTCTATCTAAAAACAGCGCTTTAACAGTGCATAGGGGGTTGTGGCCCAAGGGAAAAAGGGCGTGGTCCAAAAAATCTTCCCGCGCCGTCGGCGCGAGAGGGCCCCTTCGGGATTACACACCTGGGGCCCCGGCCGTCTCTCGACGGCCCTGTACACACGATCATGAATTCCTATGGTTTTCACGCGAGCAGCTAGATATTCACAAAAAAACAACACAGCATTAATGTACAATCTATTCACAATTGTACCAAAATTTTATATAGGCAATGGAAAGACGTTAGTTCCCTTTGTGCATTTGAGATACTCAATACCAAATACCAAATAATCTATAGCAATAACAAATATGCTCCTGCCAGTCATAGATTTTTTAAATCACCCCTTCTAGACAGTTATATTTTACCATGAACTGTATAAGAGTATATTGTCAAACTTACAAATGAGCTTTTGTTTTACAATTTCATAATGACCCATATCTATATATATAAGGCAGGTATCCAATTATCCAATTAGGCCCAACAATAAGCCTATTCGATGTATGACCGAGAATTCGCATACATGAAGTACTTCCTTGAACAACAAAATGGATGCCAATACTGAGGTTAATTGGATAATTGGACACGTGCCTTATATAAATAGATTTTAACAAATAATAATAACAATACCTGTTATTTGTATTCCATTGTAAATTTTTACCATAATAATAAGAATACAGTAGTCAAAGCAGAAAGGCTGTCAAAGAAAGCTGTAAGGAACTTGCCTATGCATCGATGTTTCATAAACAGCTCCACAAACTGAGTTCTGACATGTAAATTCCTTCCCATTCCTTTAAAGTGAACGTTCCTTTTTGAAATTTGACTTCCTATCCTCGAAACTTCTGATCAGCTTCCCTTGCAACTTGCCACGCTATGCTATATTCTGTATTCATACAGACGGCATGACGTCACAACAGCGTTGAAAACACGACGCCATCTTGATTTGGGGTAAATCTTCAGAAAGTTTCTATAGGAATCTATAGGATCAAAAACCCTATTTATGGAGTATTCAATTTGAAATGAATTAGAAGCATAACTAAGCCTCGCGTAAAATTTAGTGATCTAAATGCACACAAATTTCACCATAATTTTGAATGTCTCAGGCTTATATGTAATTGCGGTACAGCTAATGAGGACAATGAGCACTATCTCCTGCATTGCCCCCGCTTTAATCGATTGCGTGAAGATCTCTTTCACACTGTCACAGAAGTGTTGGGTAATGAAATCGCAAACCTGGATTCAAAGACTTTGTACATTTCATTTTTCATTTCATTTTATAAAAAGCACGATACAATAATACATTGTATGAGGCCTAAACAGAACAAAATACAAGAATTCAAAATTCAGAGACTTTGTACAACTTGCTTCTTTACGGTAGTTCCGATTTGAATATGATCGACAACAGGATAATTATTGAAGCAACAATTGAGTACATTGAAAAAACAAACAGGTTCAATTGATTACGGGTGCTGGCATGCTGTCTGGGTGAGGCGATTGAGTTTCTTTGTCCTTTCGCTTCGGTGGCATCTTAGTATCCGTGAATTAACATAAAATCAATTCGTGAAATAACACAATCATCTAGCAGCTCCTCTTTCTGTCTTCCAGGCAGTTCCACACCAAACCATCCAAACTTCCTCAAAGTGCTCGACTATTATCGTCATTGTACCATCAAGTTGCGATTTGATGGGGCTAAACTGATGAAACTCTATGATATATAAGGGTTAGACCCACTGCATGGTTTGGTGTGGAACTGCCAGCCCCCTTATTTTCTTAAAACGTTTGTATGTTGTCTCTTTTTTGTTTCTTTTTGCTTGGAAGTTGGATTTGTACAATTGTAAGTACCGTTCTTGGTGGAGGCCAGATGATCTTGTGTCTTCCTACGCCAAGAACGATACGGTATTTTTATATTTATATTAGTTAGTTTTAATTTATTTAAACTAAAACCACCATTAGTTTTATTTTATTATGAATAGAACAAAAAGCAACTTCATGCCACAGCTGGCAGTGTTCCTACCGAGCAGGGGGTAGTGCTTTGGTTTTTTTCATTTTATTTCATTTTATTTTCATTTTATATTCTTTAAACACGGTAACCCCGTCAGCTAAGGCTGCTTTTCAGGGGGCCGTGACTTTCAAAGACGTGTTAGTTGAGGCGACCAGCTGAAACAGTTTTGCGTATCACCAATCAGTAAGCAGCATTTGCACTCAAGAGAAAGTTGAAAGACAAAAATGGGTGAATTGCACTCAAATAACTCGCTCTGATTGGTTGACCAAGCTGCTATGACAACATTGCCGACGCAGCTTCGAGCAGATTTACCTGATCTAATTTGCCTCAAAACGGGGAGATTATTGCAGAAAAGTTCAAGTATTTAATTTGTTTTGTATCAAGGAAACATTCTTCTAAGTTCTACTAACTAGTGTTTCAGGTTCAAGTCCCGGAACCTGGAATTTTGAAACGTTTTAGCATCAGTATTTTCGATGAAGTAACTTAGGTCATGAGGTGGTCGTCTCAACTTACAGTTCTATCATGAGTCGTAGTTATAGCGATATATCAGTTCAGACAAGGAGCGAAACTACAACGTTGTATAAGTCTATTGTTTTCCTTCTCCAATTTTTCAAGATTTAGACGCTCGATCCAATCCTCTTTTCTGGCAAGTAAAAAGGTATATGCGTTGTCAAACATTGAAAGCACCATAACGTCGAAATCAATCAAGGAAAGATAGATAATAGGAAGGATTTTCAAGAACCGTTTTGTTTATGAAGGTCCACAAAATTGTGATAAGCAAAATTCTGTAACATTTCTGGTTTTCTATTTAGCAATTTGATGACGTCGCAACTTCAAACTAATCTTACCTTTGAACCCCCATACGTCGCATTTATATCCTGGATAACCACATGTATCTGTGCAGTTCATGTCCATTGGGCACGGCTTCGCATTTTGACAGAACGTCCCAATCTATAACGGATATGAAGAATTAGTTGAGCATAGTCCAGACTAGACTTGCTCCTAGTCTCATTTGTTTGGCTACTCGAAAATCAATCATTGAGAAAAAGTGATAAAATTTAAGAAATCCTAGCGTGTAGAACGGTCAGCGAACGAGACTTGTATCTACATATTGGCAGCTGCTGAATGATTAATGTGATTTAGAATTTACCGCTGTCAAGAGGATCAAGAACTCTACAGACTTCCTTCCAGCAATGCGTAGCCCAATCAAACAAGAAGGAATACAAAAGGGACATTAAATGTGTAGGAGACTAATCAATCAAGGAGGATTATCTGGCGAAGTTTTCTAGTTTCAAACTTGTCAAACAAATTGCTCACTTCTCCGAATGGTTGTTCTTTTACCTGATGAAACGAACGAGACTTGGAGCAGATCTAAGCTTGGATTGCTACTACGGATTAAGTTTTCCTTCTTTCTCTTTTACCCATTTTTCTGTTCCCCTTTTCTTACTACTTGAAGCTTTCTAAGGAAGGAAATCTAACTCCCGTCTCTCTCCGTTAATTCAGAAGAATGTCATGCCTCGTGAGCCATATTGACCATTAAGTACGTTAGAAGTGTTCCCAATATCAAAATGAGACATCTATAGACGTATTGATATATTTTTAATATTCTGTTAGCATTACTAAGATTTCCAGACCAGACCTAGAAGGGTCAGTGAACGAGACTTTTACATATTGGCAGCTCCTGAATGGTTGATGTGATTTTTAACTGCCCGCTGTCAACAGGGTAAAGACCGCTACGGAATTACTTGCAGCGATCGATGCGTAACCCAATCAAACAAGAAGGAATACAAAGGGAGCAATTGAATGTGTAGGAGACTTGTCAATCAAGGGGGAGGATCTGCTGAAATACTTTATTTTTTAAACTTTTAAGTAAAATTATTCACTTCTCCGAATGGTTATTCTTTTACCTGACGAAACGAACGAGGCTTTGAGCAAATCTCAGTTTGGATTGTTATTGCGGATTTACTTTTCCTTCTTTTTCTTTATCCACTTTCTTGCTTTTCTTTTCTGAAGATGAGGTGAAGGTGAAGTTGCGGTTTTCTTATCACTAATCGAGTAGATATGCGCTAATCGAGTCCGCATCCCCTTGTTATGATGCAAGTGGTTCTGGTGAGATTTGAACCCCATCCGCCTGACTGCTCTGGTTGCAAATTCAGCGGATTACAACACGGTGCCACAACATTTTTCATATTTTTCCTTCGAACTGAAGCTGTGTACGGAAGGAAATTAACTCCCCTTTCTCCCGTTATTTCAGTTTTTTGTGAGCCATGTTGAGCATCAATTAAGTTAGAAGTGTTCCTAATATCAAAATGAGACATCTATAGACGTATTGATATTTTGTCAGTTTTCTGCTAGAATCATTAAATTTTCAAATTCAGATTAACTTCTGATATGAATTTTGATTATAAACTTAGGATAAACCCGAGAGGCTTATTTCGGAAGTAAATAATATGGCATAAGAGGCGGAGGACGAAAAAATTCAAAGTTTGGAAGAATTGGCTATGGCAACAGGTATAACTGTGTGCACCCCTGCCTGCTACTAAAGTTGAATCAGTTAAAAATGTATCCGAAAACACGAGATTCTGGAAGGGCGCTTAAAGAAGATGACTCACTAATGCCTGTCTTACCCTATATTTCATTCATTTTATCAATATTTAAACACGATACACCTTTCNAGAAGTAGAACTTCGCTTTGCATATTCTAACCTAACTTTGGGAATTTGCAGATCTCCATGATTTCTGGTTCTATACTCTGAAATCATGGATCTTTCAGTGAACTTATGGCGAAGATGTTCGGGACAGAGGTCATGCAAAATTTTACATGTCATGACTCCTTGGTCAAAGGAGAGCAGAGACTTTACATTGAGCCATGTGCAACTCCAACCGTCCGAACTATCTGAACTAATACTCACAAGAAAGGTATCAAACGTCTCGTCTAAGGTAACTTTGAAAAGGTAATTCAATATCAAACGTTTCAAGGTAGCCCCCATGTTTTTGTTACGGGGAGAACATGCGCAGACACGGATCAAGTAAGGGATGTAGGTAGGGATGTAGGTGATGATTATAATGATACTGACATACCATTACAACTGAACTACTGATTTTAAAGGAATAGTTCATTCATTCTGATACTAGTGAAAGTAATGATAAGAAGGCTAGAGAAATTATTCCTACTACAGTTTGCGCGGGAAACTTTTAACTAGGTACTTTAAAAAACAGTGTCCTGTGTTTCGATTGCATTTCAGATCTATTTCAGTAATATCTACATTGCTAGAATCAATAAAACCCCGGGTGTGCCAAAATGATGTATTGGCGTTTGCCAAAATGTACTACCATGAATTATGCGCCGATTTGAATGAAATACCAATCATTTTGTAGCAGAAAGCCTACCTTAGATGTACAGATTTAGTTTACTAAAATTGATCATACGACTCTAGAGTAAAGTTCGACAACGTTTCTCGCAGATTTAAATTTAAAAACTGAAAGCGGGCATGGTCATCCCCCAAGGAGAAAAACCTGATGACAAATATGTGCCTCTTACATGTAAATGTACCGAGTGTCCCAAAAAAGTACTCCTGCTTGGAAAATCACCAAAACTTGATTACATCACCGATCTTCAAATTTTATTTTTGGCACGTAGATCAAATACCAAATTATTTTCCCAGGTATAGCTGATCTTGTGGTTGGTTTTAAAATTAGCAAATTTAGCTTTTTTAGGGCTGCCTGGTTTTGAAGCATACTGCAAAAAGCATTGATGATTACCAGATTAATTTCTCTTCGTACATAAAGCTTGTAGTTTGATCATAAATGTAAAAAAGAAACACGAACTATCACTGTAGACTTGAAGGATAATGGAAACTCTCAAAATAATAGCTGTTAGGGAAGATTTACAATGTTGCTTAAAGAGTATAGCTCAGAATAAGGTTTTTCAACCTGTCATTTTATAACTCTTTAAGTAGCAAAAAAAAATTTGTCTTCTTTCTCTAAATATATTTGGATCATTGAAAAAAGGGATTAAAAAGAAAATTTTATGATAGGTTTGATAATCGAGTTTTGGTGATTGTTTGAACGGGAGTACTTTTTTGGGACACCCGGTATATGGGTTGTTGATGCAATTCTTATCCTATGAAAGCTGAAAACGGAACAAAATTTGATCGTGATTGTTAGCTTTTCTCAAGACTTTTGAAAATAGCTTCCAAGTAAAAGTGTCGATAACTCTAGAACGATATGACAGGTTTTAGTGCAATAAATTTCCACATCTGCGTTAACCTTTTTGCTTCAAGAGTATAGGTAGTTTGTTTAAATTTATGCATGATTCATGATTGTACGGTTCGGAAAACACCGATACATCCTTTTGGGACACCCAGTATGTCAAAGATTTTCTGGATATCTAGCAGGACTATCTATACTACAACGCTCAAGTTACACAAGCCCTGGAGTGCATTAAATCAAATCCTCTGATACGAGAGCACATCTATATCTGCTATCTACGACCCTGTTAGTAATACTCCATAGACTTCGACTTCACACAGCACCAAATTCTGCTTTCTTTTCAGATGAATACTAACATATCTTCCTTGCATTCCAGTTGGGCATACGAATTTCTTCATTTGGCCGGGAGTTAACGTTGCTGATGCTGCACAAGGATTATTATTGATGCCTCCATTATTGCCGTCATCACCAACGTGAATTTCAAATGGGTTGATGGCGTTTTCTCTCCAGTCTGTTCCACTTTGGATTATAGCTCTAAATTTGGTCGTGATTGTTAGCTTTTCTCAAGACTTTTGAAAATAGCTTCCAAGTAAAAGTTTCGATAACTCTAGAACGATATGACAGGTTTTAGTGCAATAAATTTCCACATCTGCGTTAACCTTTTTTCTTTAAGAGTATAAGTAGTTTGTTTAAATTTATGCATGATTCATGATTGTACGGTTCGGAAAACACCGATACATCCTTTTGGGACACCCAGTATGTCAAAGATTTTCTGGATATCTAGCAGGACTATCTATACTACAACGCTCAAGTTACACAAGCCCTGGAGTTCATTAAATCGAATCCTCTGATACGAGAGCACATCTATAACTGCTATCTACGACCCTGTTAGTAATACACCATAGACCTCAACTTCACATAATATCAAAGTATTCACCCTTTTCAAATGAATACTGACATATCTTCCTTGCATTCCAGTTGGGCATACGAATTCCTTCGTTTGGCCGGGATTTAACGTTGCTGATGCTGCACAAAGATTATTATTGATGCCTCCATTACTGCCGTCATCACCAACGTGAATTTCAAATGGGTGGATGGCGTTTTCTCTCCAGCCTGTTCCACTTTGGATTATAGCTCGAAAGACTCGTGCTCTTCCTCCCAAATCGACTTTCCACCACGGATGTTCATGATTTTTTGTTATTGCACATTTTTTATTGTTGGTGCGACCATCCTTGTCGCCATTATTTGCAAGACCAGCAACACAAGAAAACAAATAACGGAGCCAATAGTATGTGCTTGATTGGCTGGCAGCTTTCCTCAAGGCAAGGTTTTGTATTGCTAAAAGATAAAGAATTTAAAGGTGGCCTGAACTGAAAGTTTTCATTGATGCAAATGAATACATGAAACTTTCGTTTTATGAAATTTTAGTCTTTTTATTAGACTGACATGTAGCCTGACATGACTTGGTTTGACATACAATTATAGACACAAATATTGATGCACTAATAACATATAGAGCAACAATTTTCTTAAACTGAGCTAATGGGTAGGCAAGACAAATGTGACTATTACTATTCACTCCCACACCCCCTGTTCAATGTTGGATTTTATGATTGTAGCATAAAATGAGATCAATTTAATGAGAAAAGACGGTGGCAAAATCAAATGTGAGACACGTTTCAGCAAATATTTCTGCAATAGAACGTAATTAAAAACAGCTGACACTGGTCTTATTTCGCTGATGTGTAAGCTCTAGAAACTAAATTTACTTTCTTACAACGCTTGCAACGGATACATGACAACTAATCATTCACTTTCCATATGCTACGCAGCTGAGAAGCAGTGTCACAATCCTTCGTCTTGATGCTACCACACGTCGTGATCCCCTTAGCTACATAGAGTTTGCTACTCTCGTCACTCTTGGGAGCAGGTTTTGTCATTTTTACAGAGATTCTTTGCGCTCTTTGACATATTTAAACTGATTACCTAAGTCCCTTGTATCCCTGCGGTAAATCTTTCTCAACAAGGACCCACAATGAAACAATGAAAAAGATGACCCTGATGCTTAGGCCCATTCACAGCTATCACCTTGCAGAAACGAAAAGCAGCAAAAATCCCATTTGACACACAGTTAATGACTAAAACTTAGCACAGTGGAAACCGCCGAACCTTGCAAGCTGGTTGCCGCCACAAGTTCTTGTGGTGGGGGCCTAAAAAGGATCAAGTTTTTCAGGGTAACAGTATTAGTCTCTGTTGACGGAAGCGATACCTTTCATGTCAAAGAGCACAGTGATACAAGGGACTCAGGTAATAGGGTTCTGCAACCAAATCATTCAAAATTTTGTGCGTCATAAATCATTATCATCATAATCATCACTTCATTTTAGGTAGGCTGAAAAGATATCTAGCTATAGTACAGCTAATTTAGGTTTACTATGAGCAGTGCATGCCGTATGCAGGCATGTGACCCGTAGTTTAATGTCCCTTCCGAAAGACGGGGAAGTGAGTTGTTTGGTCAAGCATCTGGAAGGTCGCTAATGTTGACCTCATTCGACCAAGCTTAACTTCAGTTAGACTTGCCCCAAGTCTGTTTCATAAAGTCCGTCTTACCGATCCCTTTCTCATAGTTCCCGGATCCACCATTCCAACATTCCGTAACGGAACAAAGAGGGTTACGGAATGTTGGAATGGCGGATCCAGGAACTATGGGAAAGGGATAGGTCAGACGGACTTCATGAAATAGACTTGGGGCAAGTCTAAACTTCAGTTACCTAACAGGAACTGTATAAGCCATGCCGAGTGGTCACTCATCATGGAAGAAAGTTCCTTTTCGCCATATTTAGCAAAAATGTATATTATTGCTCAATCACACAAGAGTTTAGTTTACCTGAACAAAATGATCCATCCCAAGCGTAACCAGAGGAACAGTCACATTTAAATGATCCGATTCTATTGCTGCAAACACCATTCGCACCGCAATTATGAGTACCTGTCATACATTCATCGATATCTGAAAAAAGAAGAAATCATATCTTTATATCCTAGAAAGACAGTGATGAAGTTTCTAAGGAAACAGAACAACAACATTCAAAATATATCCAAGGTTACAATAACAAGCGAATAAAATAAACAACTCTATTAACCCTTTTCAAATGTAGAAAAATTCAAAAACAACGCTAAGACCCTTTCTTTTAATGTATACTCAATTTTGACATTGTAGGAGAGCGAAGGAATTGCTGTTTTTGACGCAATTTTTTTGACTTCCTTGTACCACAAATCAGGAACCACTCGTCAGATTGACTCAAACAAGGTCCCAAACTCTAAGTTGAGGCCCATCCTATCCTATACTTCTGCGGGGGTGTAAATCGTGACGAGGACGCTGCAACGTCCCCGCAGAAGTTATAATGTTTTACTGAGCGCTGATGGACCACAGAATAGACTTGGGGCAAGTCTAATCAAATACAACTGTAAGAAACGGGGCAATTTAAGTTATAGTTTCTCCCCAGCAGCCACACAAACAGGGCAAGATCAATTTTGGGACACCCAATAGCCGGTAGGCTCGCAAAATTGATTTATAATTCATACAATATACCATGTACTGAAGTTAGTTATATTTTCAAGTAACGCACAGTGTAAACCAGAACAATTTACTGAATGTATTAATCCTATTAAAATAAATAAAAATGAAATAACAACAATGAAATATTGAATCAGTCGAACTTTACCTGAGCAATTCATTCCACTCCCAGTATATCCAGATTTGCAAGTGCACGTGAATGACCCTTCTGTATTTGTGCAGGTAGCGTTAGCGTGACAGTTGTGCCCGCCAGTTTGGCATTCGTTTTCATCTGAAAAAATGAAACTTCAGTTTATGTATGCTTGAGAGTAATTTACATGAGTTCTATTTTAGATAAGACGTTACATGGTGAACGCACCTTCGTCTGCCACTCATCATGGAAGGAAGTTCCTTTCCGCCATATCTAGCAAAAACGTCTATACAAGACTTTTAGTTTACCTGAACACCTGAACACCTTGACCAATCCCGTCTTGATCCGATCCCGTGTAAACGGGGTTTTTATTATTCGGGGCTTACCTTTACAAATTGGAACACTGCCAGTCCATTTTGCATTAACACATCTCTGTCTGCTACCTTCTAATTGATATCCTTTATTGCAATGATAAACTGCAAACTCATTATCTTTGTAAGATCTGTCCACAGATTTTCCTTTATCAGGATCGACTGGTTTTGTACATTCTAAAAAACAAATGTTATTCAAAATGAATAAAAAAAAATGTGCTCTTGTTTGAAAATTACCTGATGCAATTTGCCAATAATTTGATACAATTTGCAAGTTTTTTTTAGTCAAGATCAGCTCAAATTCGAACTCCGAAAACTACGACTACCCCGCGGCGCCATTACATAAAAAAAACGTAATTAAGAACAAAAAGAAACAAGAAACTACATACAAATAAACGTAATGCTACAAATGATTAAATACGTAAGTCTGTTCCACCCCGGGGGGGGGGGGGTACTTGACTTTCAATTGTACGGGGGTGTGCCCACCAAAGACAAACATTTTTACCCGGCTCCAGAATTTTTCCCTCCGAACGATAGCCGATTCTAGAAAAAATCGTCGAAAAGTACACTCCAAAACGTAAAAATCTGGCCAAGCAACAACCTGTTTTAAGAAACTACACCCTTTTGACAACCGGCTCTAGAAAAATTGCCTTCTCTCGATACCCGGCGCTAGAAAAAAGAGGCGAAAACGATACCCTGAAAAACGGCACGTCCCTGTCAGACAAATATACAAGTACCCCCCCCCCAGGTGTTCCACATTAGATGTCAAAGCCAATCTTGGACAATTGATTTCCAAGTTAAGAAGCAAATAGCAGGCAAAATTTTATGATGGAGAAGGGTCATTTTTCCATGCAAAATTTTCAGGCTTGGGCATCATTAGCTGCACTGCAACAAGAAAGCTTACCATCGCATCTTAGACCTGCTTTTCCAGCTTCGCATGGTGGGTGGCATTGGTAGCCAGGGCATTGACATGTGTCTTTGCACAGAACACCTTTAGGGCATGGGTCTTTCGCTTCACAGACTTCTCCAAGCTGTTTGCAAAATAAAACATATGGTGTGTTTAGTTGTGAAATAGCAAGAAGCAAGAATGATAAATTAATTAAGCTTTTACTTAAAAAAAAAACATGAGTCCTAGTTTGTGTAATTATCTTGAATTACGCATGTGACATTTATCATGGTCAGGTTTTTTTAATAGCTTTTATACCCGTTGGGACACTTAAACAGAGCTCTCAGCAACACCAAATTTGTGAGTAGGTTGTAATATGATTGAATAAGGCATACATGGCGTTGAGGTGACTAGCACATTCACATCTAGCATAAGACTCAAAGGATGTGTACTATCATTTAGTATGATTACTTTTCATCATTAAGATGGTGGTATACTGGTTCTGCATGTATCGTAAAAGTCTTGGCTACATTAACATTGTTCTATTGCCTAAGAATTCTGATGAAATTCCTAAAAATTCATGTTCAAACATTCTTGCAGTCTTTTATACCACTCAAGAATAAAACTTTTCGCCAACGCTATTTTCAACTTTATGGAAAAACCTGCAAATCCCAGCACACAATGAAATCTACATCGTAGGTGTATTTTGATGCAAATACGCATAGCATGCATTAAAAAACCTCCCATGCATTGCTGAGAGCAATGCACGAATTTGGGACTAAGCTCATATAGAGGCAAAAGCTGTCTATTTAAAAAGAAGTGACTTAATTTTGAAAGGTCCAGTCTTACTGCATTTGGAGAATTCTCGAGTCTTTTTTCAGAATTCTTTTGTGCTACACTTGGCCTCTACTATACCTTCCAATACAAAATTATACTTGCCCCAAGTCTATTTCCTGAAGTAATTCTGGCCGATCCCTTCCCATAGTTCCCGGATCCACCATTCCAATATTCCATAAGGAACAAAGCGGAGAGAGGATGGGCGTTAAGAAATGCGGTAGTTGTTCCTACAACAGTTTTCCCTCCCTGTGTCCCTATGCCTGTGAAGGTTGTTGTTGTTGTGCCTGGTTTTCCTTGTATCCATGTGTTCTGTTTGAGTGACTGACGCAACAACAATAACCTTCAAGGGCATAGGGACACGGGGAGGAAAAAACTGTTGTAGGAACAACTACCGCGTTTTTTAACGCCCTTAGAGAGCGAGAAAAATTTCTCTCACACTCTCCCCTTTGCTCCTTTATGGAATGTTGGAATGGCGGATCCAGGAATTCTGTGAAGGGATCGGTCAGCGGACTTCAGGAAATAGGCTGGGGCAAGTCTCATACAAAACAAGCCTTACCAGATGGTAGCTATAATCAGTTGATTTGAATGTCCAACCAGGTCTTTTTACAGCTGTAACGTTGTCTTTCCAGTCTTCAGTTGTCTTATCATTAAGTTCACACCTCATGTCACCATCCATCTCTTTGTTGATTGATTTGCATCTTTTTTCAAAAAGACACTTATATCTACATTCATGGTCAGCTAAGAGTGGAAAGGTAGCAATGACCGATCCTTGTAGAGCAGTATTATGCTTTATTATGCTAAAATTTGCGTGGTCTTTACATTCCATACGCAAGATCTCCCCTTTGATTTCCAATATGATGAAACATATGTAGCTGCAAAAAATTGTCAAACTCAGTTTCAAAAAAGTAAAACCAAAAACAATCCAGAGCTCGCACAGTTTCAGAAGGAAAAAATCTTACGCTATCTGCTTATAAATCCTTATCAGAAGACATTACGGTTTCATAAGATGCCAAATTTGCTTTGCAAAATCGATAAACAATAAACTTCATGTGTCAAATTTGCAAGACTATCAAGTGTTGTGAAGAATAGCAGCCTAGCTGCAAGAACATGGAGGTTCAAATAGAGCCTTTCAGATGGTGATTTTCAATGTCATCTTTTCAAAGTGTATCCACTATCAATCGTCTACAGATGCATCTTTCTCCGTCTCATAATTATATCCTTTGGTCTTATTAGCAAAACTAGCAACCAATTTTGTACTACTGCAAGCCGCAGACACAGGGGGGGGGGGGG
>REGM01000086.1:1110225-1126546 GCA_004194415.1 Aurelia aurita | reverse complement strand
CGTTTGCATTCCTTAGCAGCTGTTCAGAAGATCCATGCTTTGCAACTGTGAATGTCTGACTTAAAATTGTTGCTAACCCGTGAGGAGTTTTGTTGTGTGGCTATCATTGGGCTTTAAATTCGTATTCAGAATACAGCTAACCACGTATATACAAAATATCCCAATTATTCATAAAGTACATTGCTTGTCTTGTATAGGCGATTGCTTGTCTTGTATAGGCGATATAAGGCAAAGCAAATCAAGTTGCTACTGTCACTAGGATCCCGCTAAGTCATTGAAGTATCATTTAGTATCCTTGGCAGCAAGTGTTGCATTGAGCCAGCTGAATAGAAGTGGACAATTTCGATTGGCTGATTTCAATAGCATTAAAAATCATGGTGGTTCTATTTACCTTCTCTTTTGAGCAAAACAAGCAAACTGTTGAGATTAGACTGCCAAGCAATGTTTTTCCCGTTTGGACTTACCGAAACCAGAGTATCGTGTATAAAAGATCATATCAAATCATCATATCATATCAGTCTGTCGGGCAATGTATTTCAAACAGCTCATAAACAATTTCTACTTCAAGCAAATTTCTAGCAAATTTCAAAAGCTGATACGAATGATGTTTGTACGTTTATCTGAGATTTGCTTGCCAAGCAATGTCTTCCTGTAGTGCCAAGACAAAAGACAGAGACTGTCGTGCAATGTTTTTTTAAACAGTTTCGTCTGAGCAAATTCAAAATGTCCAAATCGGAAAGCAGCTGCTTAACATCAGAGTTAAATGCGCAATATTTTTAAAAAGTTTAGAGAAGAATATCTACTTGTTTCAAGCAAAAAATGCCTTTTAAGCAATAAGGGGAGGTTCAACAAGCTTGTAAGCTTCCAGATCACAAAAAGAAACAATACAAAGGTATGGCTCAGGGCTTAGGGCTCAGGCCACTTACGTATTCCCAACTACAAAATAAATTCTTTTATGCCACTAAGTCACTAAGTTTAATAGAATTACGATATTAATCAAACTAACAGGAACACGACAATAGCAGAACATTAACAAAACAATATAAGCATCTAAATCTATTGGTACTAAAATTCGCAAGAACGTATTTTCGAGCAACAACTACTAAAGCCCAGCAACCCAGCTCATTGCATGTATCTTATGTACAATCTTCCTACGGCGCTCCGTGGTAAAAACAGCATGACAAACGTAAACATTATTCATTCGTGCTCGCGCTAGGACGAATCGGAAAGCTAACCGCTGCAGGTTATATCCCAGTGGGCTATCAATCTATTATTGATGGTTCCAATCATATGAATTGGCCTGTCCGTAAAACTCCTGTGCACCATCTCGGATTGGTAAAAATTTCAACGATTTAAATGCAGCATAAAAAAATCCTATCGCACGTAATGGGTAGGAATGACAAATGTAGCTGTGTCAGGCTTCTCTTGAATATATATACAATAATCCAATTGTAACGGCAAATCATTATGCCGCGTGGTCTTTTACGGAGTAAGCAATAACAGCATTGGTCGTCAACCAGTGTCCGGAACAAGAGCAATTCGGGTGACATGCCTGTCCAGCTTTAGTGGCTCTTGATTCCCTCCTTGCAATTCATCGGCTACCTAATACCTAGGCCCTGTAGACTGCTTGGTTTGCGCGAGACTCTTCAGCTCCTCAGTGACCTGTCCTAGTTGAGTTTCTGCTGCCATTTTCCTATAACAATAGAAAGGAGACACTTGAGAAAATTTTCATTTCAATACTGTTCGATTTTATACCTCGCACTACCGGGTGAGTCAAAAAGTTATAGGCGTTTGCCGGAATGTACAGTCAAGAAAAATCCTCCAAGTTCGACCTACTGTAGTTGATTTTATAGCAGAAAGGCTAACTTAGATGTGGAAATTTACTTCAATAAAATCGGTCATATCGTTCTGGAGTTATTGGCTATTTTGTATGGAAGCTGTTTTTGGAAAGGATGGAAGCTGTTTTTGGAGAGCTTGAGAAAGTCTAGAAGGTACAACCAAATTGTGCTCGTCTTAAGCTTTAAAATGATGGGAATTGACTCAAAATCTTCTGAGAAGCTAAGATAAGTCATGCAAATGCAAGGGGCACATTTGCATCAACTGTTTCACACCCAGTTTATGCTCTTTGTCACAGTTCAACAGCTGAAAATCAGAGAAGATTTTATCAATGTTGCTGGTCCTTCATCCAGCATTTTCCAAAACAGCACCATGACAAAACTGCTGATAACACTAGAACGAAATGAGCTATTTTAGCAAAATCAATGTTAACATCGATGGTAGCCTTTTCGCAATAAAATGGCATGTAGTACGATGAAATTGGTGCATTATATGTAATTACACAGTTTGTGAAACATCGATACCTTTTTTACTCATCTGGTATAATGGCTGGTTTAGTATCTATGAAAGGAGTAGCATAACATCTAATTGATTCACCCCTAGAGGACGTAGATTGAATTGCCTTGGCGCCGGTGTTTTGGAAGGCAGTCATAGATTCAACTGACGAACTGACCAAGAAACAGCTAAAGACTTACAACTGTCTCACAACTAAACACAGAAGCAAAAATCTTTTCATTGAAATGTGATTTGAACGAGCTTGCAGAGATCTCGCTAATGCAGTCTCTTTGTGGTCTTCCGGTAGGATTATCAAAATAGAGGATCTTTTTAGTCATACAGTAGTGGTTTAATGGTTTAAAAAATAAACGAATCAATAATTTATAAATTAATTCTTCCTTACCTTACATGAAGCTCGAGTCGTTTCTTCCTGCTTTTCATCGGCGTATACCCTTGTTGCGTACCTAGAGCCTCGTTTAAAGAATCAATATAACTATGTAGCCTCGTCTTGGCAGATTCCCATCGTTTGATTTGAAAGTCAATTGATTCCCTGCATAATGAACCGTCTGGCCTAAATGGAATAACATCACCCAAATTGTGATCTTCCGCATTTGCTAAAATCGAAGCTAGCAACTCTCTTGCTGCTATATCAACAGTATTGTCTTGCTGAGCCGCAGTCCATAGTGGGGGAGTGTGTGGCCTAAATCTCGGTTTTTGATAGGCATCATTTCTGGATTGGCTGGTGCCGTTTTTCGATGGAGATTTTACTGGTATTTTCTTAAAATCCGTCGGCGACTGCTCATTGCCTGGCATACCATATAGAGCTGGTGCTTCGCCAGAAAAATTCCCAGACTGGCCACTATAATTCCCAGACTGTCCTGATCCATTAAAAACAACATTCGTCTCTCCAAATTTCTGATGTGTACTCGGTGCTGCTTTTGGTCTATTGTTTACACCAGATGTATCATCACTGACAGAAGAATCTGAGCTAATGCTAATAGTCAGTCCTCCAGTGTTTGGCCTTTCTCCTTGATTAGAGGAGCTCGAATTTAGCCTCCGTCTCGCCGCTTTACCGAACGGCCTACCGTTGACCTGATTTCCTTGATTCCCCTCGCCAGGATTCTGGTTCTGGGTTTTACTGTTAGGTGATTTATTACAACTGGCTGCTTCTTGCTTTTGCGACAGGTTTGAAATGCTATGTGCTGGAGACAGGTTTCCTGTACTTGAACTGGAAGCCTTTCTCGCACCTAAAAGTAGAAAGATTTGATTTAACTCTGCTAGAAAGTAGCAAGTTGAAGTTTGTCCTTGCTTTTGAGAAAAAACGTCCTCTTTGAAAATAAAAGTTAGAGTAAATGAACGGAGATAAATCGATCAAGTTAAGAATAGAACAAAAGAAGGTCACGTGTCACTTATATTTCTATTGTTTCCATCTATCGACAACATCAAATACAATAGGCTATATTTATATTGCCCCAGAGCTAAGCTGCTTTTAACTCCGTTGATTTATTATAAATCTTTCAGGATGACTATTCCTGTTGATTTTTCATGAGTTGAATTGAACTCTCCCAAAGCGACAACACTTCCCTTTTAACTGCAGTGAAGGAGAAAAGTTGAAGATAATTGATCGAGGGTTCAGCTCTTTTCAAAAGTTTTGAAGAGAACTTTTTCTACATATCCAGGCAAGCCAACTTAAAAGGTCTGGTTATTTATGAATTCACGTGGCGGCATGATGCCAGGTACGTATGCACCTCAAACGTTTATAGCCTGAGAAAAAAACACGAGGTCTGGCCATAGGTTACGGTTTTTTAGATTAGATTAGCCACTCGACGGTTGACCCAGCAGACGCTAATCTGCCCAAGGAGTTTCTGTTTGAATGGAATAATGGCTCTAGGTCACGTCAATCTGTCACGCTCAGCGTCTGCTGGGTCAACCGTCGAGTGGCTACTAAATAACAGGAAACCACTGTGAAAACATCGCGGCTAATTTAATCTTAAAAACCGCAACCTATGACCACAACATTTTCCAAAGACCAATCCGAATGTTTCCTACAGCCTGTGGGACCACCCGGTACAGGGTCAGTTGGCACACTGATATAATAAAACTAGCAATAACAATAGCCATCGAGTGCAACGTTTATGGAGCACATGAAATGTACAAAGAAATTAAAAATGTGAATTTTTAAATCGATTTTCTTAAATTTGTCATTTTCCTATAGAAAACAATAAAGGTCTAAAAAGTTCCCAATTTAAAAGGTAAATAAAATCACACTTGCAGCTCCCATGTGGTTTGTTTTAATGTTAACGTTGAAATGGATAATTGTCGTCGCCTATCATACGTTTATCTACTGAGCATGCACATGCGTAATTCCCGCTCTGTTCAGCCATAGTGATGTCACTGGACAAAATCGGTCTAGTGTACAAATTATCCAAGAAAGAAAGGACGATCGAACGATATCTCGATGCAATGCTATAATTCAGCAAGATTATCATGTATTATTATTATAACATTGGCTTTCAACTTTCATTTCGATTATCGCATTCGAACAATTACGCAGTACAGAAGTCAATAAAGGGAGACACAACACAGACGTGGAGAGGTGCAACAAATAAAACACAAAGGTATTACAATTGATTATTTTAAATTCTGAACTTGTTACTGTCAAGTCAACCTCCTGGGCCTCCTGTGCTCAGGCCTCATTAAAAATATTCTGCGCCCACGCGCAAACGATTGGGAAAAATGTGCCTGCAATCAAATCACTCTCAGTAGAGTAAAGATGCCACCAACTAATGTGTAATGATATTTTGTGCCTACGAGTGGAGCTGGTGCATATTAATGAGGCCCGATGCAGCTTCACTGCAACTAAACTCCCTTACCTGGATTTGGTTTCTGTGAAGATTGCCTCTTCGTGGTAACAGCAAAACGACCAGTAGTAACAACTCTTGCCAATCCATTGTGTACCGCTGCAACGTTAATGCTTTTCGATCTGAAATCTTTAAACAATTCAACGAAGAATTTTCCAGTTGAGTCTTCTCCAATTATATGAACAAAAGTTTCCTATGAAATATGAAAATATATCAGCGGGATTATCGACTTTCTCAGAATCCGACAAAACTGCTTATTTACCCCACCAAAAACTGTTGTCCTTACAAAGATAGCCCCCCTTCTTCCCCCTAAGATAATGTTGACTAGCATAATAAAGGACTTGTTTGAGATGCATATGAATAGCCTATCTAAAACCTCAACATTGACTTGAGTTCGCGGGGGTTCTACGACGAATTTGGATGCCATATAGATAGGTATTGGCGGAAACAACAATTAAATTTCATTAGACCGTTCTGGATTCCTATCGTAACAGTTGCTCTTCAAAAGGCCGAGGAATCGCGATGGCCTAAAAAAACAATATGAATGGATGGGAAAACAGTAAGCAAAGAAAGTGGGATGATTTCATCCCTTAATGTCCATGTTGTATGCAGCCAACCTGGTTCTTCTAAGGTAATTGGATGATCCATCTTGGAAGCTGTTTCTTAACCAAAGAAATGGAATGAAATTATGCCTATATCGTAGATCTTCCAAACAATGGCAATGAGCAGGACGGCCCCAAGGTGAAAAATCAAAATTTATATTTCTTCCTCCTAAAGCTGAGTTGACACTTGGAGCGTCGTTCTTGAGGCAATCAAGATAGCTTCAGGGATAAATGCTGTAATTCTCATCATTCGAAAGCAGGAAACATGACGAACTTTGATATCTTTTTAGTCATTTTTGAGCAATCTTAAAAACACTTTCGAAGCAAAATCGTCCATAACTGTTGAACGGTATAGCAGATTTTAGAGCGATAAATTTTCAAACTTTGTTAGCCTTTCTACAAGAAAATGACTCAAAGTTTGTTCAAATTGGTGAAATTCATCATAGTCAAATTCGGCAAACGCCTAAAGTATCCTTTTCAATTCACCGGGTACTAAACTTACCTTGTTTACCAAACTGCCTAGGATTGACGTAATACTCGTAATACGATTCTTCGATTCAATGCCAGCCAATGCTGCACACGTTGCCACTTCTGAATGCCTCTTTAGTTCTGGACTGAGTTCATATAGCTGGTTAACACTTGCCCAGATTTTTTTCCCGGAGTCTATGTTTGCGACGAGCACCTACAACGATAACAGCAACGACTGTAAAATGTACTCTGTTGCAGGAAAACAGAGATTTTACGAAAAGGCTATGATGTACATGCGGAGGAGCTTTATATTCTGCAGCAAGAAACTTATGTGGTGCATGCGGAGTAAACAATTTATGGCAGACGTGTGTTCCGAGTCAGCACTAAAATGATGTCTTAAATATCTGTTTTGGCTACCACGAGACGCACGAATAGGTTTATTAATATGCAATGATATGAAATAAAGGAATGAGCGAGTAAAAGGATAGTTATTTACGTGTGAAAGCCCATCTAATGCCACTTACTACGCGCTCAAAGTTAAGCACGCTTTCAAACATGGATGAGATTGAAGGCCTAGTCAAGCGGCTTCTATTACCAATTCAAAACTCGATTTCGAAACTGGCAACTGCAGAGCATATCGACACNGACGTAATACTCGTAATACGATTCTTCGATTCAATGCCAGCCAATGCTGCACCCGTTGCCACTTCTGAATGCCTCTTTAGTTCTGGACTGAGTTCATATAGCTGGTTAACACTTGCCCAGATTTTTTTCCCGGAGTCTATGTTTGCGACGAGCACCTACAACGATAACAGCAACGACTGTAAAATGTACTCTGTTGCAGGAAAACAGAGATTTTACGAAAAGGCTATGATGTACATGCGGAGGAGCTTTATATTCTGCAGCAAGAAACTTTTGTGGATTTTGTGGTGCATGCGGAGTAAACAATTTAAATAAGTGTCCCATGGATAGAAATCCTTGCATGTTGCAGTCCATTTCTGGAAGGATAAAAACAATAGGATAGAGCTCCTCCGCATCTGGAAGGATAGAGCTCCTCCGCATCTGGAGAAAAGACCAAGAAATGTCCAAAAAAATACCTGTATATTTCCAAGTCGTTTAACTTCACAGAATTTTGCTTATAATTCAAATCTTTGCCGGTTTAGGGTCGAGATAAAATGGGTTAAATCTGTTTCATCGGGGCAGGTGAGCAAGACTGTAAAAATATGGGAATTAGGGAACACGGAGCATGCGAATCTTTGGAGAACGTGAACAACTGGCAGTCCAATTCTGAAGGGAGCAAGGGAGCAGCGACCCCCGAGCCTCAAAAATGTGAGAGAAACATAAATAAATTAAGTACCTTTTTGCTGTACATGAAATTAGCAGCCAGATCTATAATCCTTACTCTGCTGTTGCCCGATTCTTCCTTTAGGCAAACGGTATTTCCGACTGTGGGTTCAGCATTTTCCTGCAAGAAACCAATGATACAATTAACAACGATCAATTTTTAACGATAACTTAGCGCACTTTTTAAAAGTAGCAATTATTTTGCACCCTTTCTTAAAAGAACTAAAAGGTCAAAAGGAGTTGTTTATAAATAAGATAACGAAAAAACAATAAACACTATATTTTGGCTATAATGTTCACGGATAGTCCAGCGAGCATTGAAAACGGGAAAACTTACTACAGACACTTTGATCAAAAATTGGAAAATCTTTCACTTTTATGGCATACCATTTTCTCCAAAAACCATCGTAGCTCGTGAATTCATCCAGACGGCATGACGTCACACTTTAAATTAATGACGTCATATCCAGCGACATCATGAAGTCAAAGTGCACAGGAAAACAAGGGGCAAGTCAAAGAGCACAGGTAATAAGTCTACAACAGTAGTAAGTTTATGTGGAATCTGTTTAATGTTATGCATCTGTTTGCAAACTGTACATTGGGATATAACAAGGTACGCACCTCCATCACGCAAGTCGATAGAAGTTCCTTCACTTCAACCAGCAACTGATCAGAATCATGTGTTTTCAAGTAGAATAAACTCGGTGACTCAACCTGTGAAGACAAACGTTTTTGTCACGTGCTACAAGGTTTGTCCTAGCAAAGAATTAAAAAATTATATTTCACACGACACAATTTCTATCTTGCTGAATTCTGGAAAGTTTTAATTATTGTCAATTTGTGTCGAGAAATCAAGTTTCAAGTTTCAAGTTTCAATTTCATGTTTCAATTTCATTTGAACAACAATTCTTAATCTACTACATTTCTGCTTACTATGAATGATCTAATTTTTTTGATTAGTGAAATAGCTGTTCAGGATACTTGGATACTCCAGGAAAGAACCGGAATTCTTGGGCCACACCCTTTCTTTTACTGGGAAACACCCTCTTGTAAATAGAAATTTGGATTACGCGAATTGCTAGAGGGATAAATCCAGTAATTTTCTACATTTGGAGGAAAAGTAGGACGGCTCTCTGGCCTCAGCGAAGAACCGCTCAGTAGACTCTCGTTTCCTTCTCGGAAAAAATTTCAAAATGCAATGAGATCTCGGAAATACAATATAACTGTAAAAAACCAAACCAACAAAACTAATGACAGCTTCAATCTTGCAATCTTCGTTTATACTCATAGCATAGTATAATATTCGTTTATTCTATGACCTATTTCTTTGAATTGAATGGCATGAAAGGAATTTTTGCTACGTTGCTATAATTCTACCGTTGGACTTTTCCGAAATCTTGAATATTTTTCGAAATTACAGCGTATTTTATAGTTCATCTCTTTTGAGGATGTGACGTCATCAAATTTCTAAAGCGTAAACCAGAAGAGTGAAAGACTTTTGCTTGATACCATATTGTAGACATTTATAAACTATGTTTTTCTTGAAAATTATTCTATGTTTCCTCAAAAAGTTTAGAAATTATGATGGTCTTAAGTTTCTTTCAAATTTTTCTTGAATTCTTAAAAAAGAAGAAAACTAATGATCTAATTCTGAAAATAATGAGGATTTCTGAAAAGTCCAAAAGTAGAATTATAGCAACGTAACTAAAGTTCCTTTCAAGCCATCCAATTAACAGAATAGAATTAATCTTTTTAAAGATTTGGAACCTATGCTTACACTCATTTTAACAGATTTTCCTGGCATTAGAATTTTCATTTCAGCAGCCCAAGCTAGATAAGATTTCAGCTTTTCTTGAGTCGCATATAATACTAGNTTTTTCTTGAATTCTTAAAAAAGAAGAAAACTAATGATCTAATTCTGAAAATAATGAGGATTTCTGAAAAGTCCAAAAGTAGAATTATAGCAACGTAACTAAAGTTCCTTTCAAGCCATCCAATTAACAGAATAGAATTAATCTTTTTAAAGATTTGGAACCTATGCTTACACTCATTTTAACAGATTTTCCTGGCATTAGAATTTTCATTTCAGCAGCCCAAGCTAGATAAGATTTCAGCTTTTCTTGAGTCGCATATAATACTAGCAACGCTAGTCGTATTCTGTGAAGAAAGTCGAATTGATTTGAACTGATTTGAACATCTTGGTTGAAAGCATTTCGTCATACACTGTTCACAAACGTAATTAAGGTCTCAGTGCACAAAACAAACAAACCAAAACAAACAAACAAACAAACCAACCAAAACATACCGCTAGCAATTCAACTCTCAGTATGTCTAACGGAGAAAATGGGAACAGACTGGGGCACTTGCCCAAATTCTCCATTTCTGCAACGCTCAATAGACACTCCTTTTTGAGAAGATCCGTCTTTGATTCTACATGGCTCTCTGTTGTATTTGTCTCCAAATCTGGCTTGAAAGTACCATTTGCTATTCGACTGCTGTTTTCAGCAGCTTTTGGGGCATCTTGTATCTGCCTCGGTATCGTTGTTGGATTCATTGTGCTATCTCCGGCGTTATGCTCTTTCGTTGCCACATGCCCATTTTGCACCTGCTTTGAAGTGACCTCCGTTTTCTTCAAATATCCACCCTGGGCTAAAACATCTTCCAGGCTACCGTTGGTCAGGCCAGGGACCACTACATTCGCCAATTCAATGATATGAGGCTGAAAAGATAAGCCATGAGCTTCAAGGCGGTACTATACAAAACTATAAACACGAATTCACAAAAATACACAGTAGTTTTTCACAATCAAAGTCCAAAACCAAAGTGCGCATTCCAGGGGGTTACAACTTGCGGTCGGACGGGGGTCTGCTGCCCAGTTTTCAGAAAGATACACACTTCTAATTGCCAAATTAGGAACATCTGCCGAAAAAGGCACCATGTTTAGAGTGCCTAAAAAAGTTGGCAACATGAACTACATGTAATTCAACTCGTTTTAGCCTCAATAATGTGCATCTGGGGAGAGAGTACATAATATGTTGATGGTACGGGTATGTGCCTACATACCCGTACAGTCAAGATGTTATGTATTCCCTCCCCAGATGCACATTATTGGGGCTAAAACGAGTTGAATTACATGTAGTGCATGTTGCCAACTTTTGACATACTTTGTATCCGTTTCAAAGGCTTCGTTGCTTTTAAATATGAACGGAGTCACAACTGAAATGAAGTCTGATTATACTAACGCGTCTTCATAGGTATCAAAAGCGCCGAGGGGGAGGGGGGGGGGGACTTACCAAGTTCGATGACAGGTATGTACAGAGGTGTTTCATTTGAAACTACCCAAAATAATTTTCCTTTTAAATTTTCAGACATAAAAAATATTTGTCCATTTTGTAGACTCAAGAAAATACTGATATCTTATCAAAACCCTAAAAAATATCGTAATGTTTTGACAACCCGAAAAATACGCACATTTTAGCAACATCCTAAACAGTATTGAATCCTCAAATTTTAACCTAAAAAATACTCCGCAAAATCCTCAAACTTTTAACCTAAAAAAATACTCCGCATAAAAATTGAAAAGTTCCCCTCACCCCTGGGTAGCAATATCCTCGTGTTCTGGTCCATATCGGGGTCCGTATACACGACATAAAGAGCTACAGTTTAGCGGAACTAATTTGTTCTAAATCTCCAATTTAAATTTTCATTTTATGTCTCTTGTCTTACATTCAAAAGTAACTTACAAAAATTACGCCACCGAAACGTACCTCTGACTTACTGCTCTTTTTAATCACATCAGCTTCGATGACTTTACCCATGCACAGACAATTGACATAACCTGCACCATTTTTAAGTCCTCCATCGTCCAAATCATTTGGTAGGGTAGTTCCTGAATGTAATAAAGCAGAATAGAAAAATCTTATAACCAACAAAGTACATATTTCAAATCCAAGCTCATTCATTGATTTTTTAACATCTTGTGGAAATTTAAGCCTGGTTTCCATATGATCGCTCCTGTCGTTCCCGTCGCTGGTAAATTTTTCAGCGACACGAACGACGCGAACGACAGTAGCGATCGAATGGTTTCCATATGATCGCTGCTGTTGTTCCCGTCGCTGGAAATTCTTTCAGCAACAAGAACGACACGAACGACACGAACGACACGAACGACGCGAGCGACGGGAGCGATCGAGCTATTTCCATATGATCACTGCTGTCGCTCAGTTTGCATCACAGGCTCAAAATAATGAAACTGGGCTCAGATGCGCAGAACGTCGCTGCGATCGCTGGGATCGCTGGGATCGCTGACTTTTTGAAAAGTGGTTTCCATTAAAAAAAACTCGATCGCTGGCAGTCGCTCGCGTCGCTGAGATAGAAATTTTTCTATCTCAGCGACAGGGTGTCGCTCGCGTCGCTACGATCGCAGGCAGAAAAAGTGATAGTTTCCATAAAATCGTTCGTGTCGATACGGTAGCTGGCACGTTTTTTCAGCGACCGGAGTGCCGGGAACGACACGAAAGATCATATGGTAACCATGCTTTAACGAATTTTGGAATGTACTTGACTTGACTTTGCTTGACTTTGCTTTGCTTTGCTTTACTATACTTTACTTTAAGGCGAACCTTGGCTGGTCAACTATAAGTAATCTTGTAAAAAAAGAGACCGCCACGCTGATTTACAAGTCTTTCAATTCACTTGCCCCAGACTACTTGAGAAAATTATTCATAAAATGTTCAGATGACAGAGAACGGTTTCTGCGCTCATCAGAAACTGATGTTAGGATATCGTTACTGAAAACGATCAATGGTCAAAAGGCTTTTTCTCATCGCGGTGCAAAACTATGGAACAGTCTAGAAAGAGAGACAAAATTGGCACCCTCCCTGAAAATCTTCAAAGAACAACTATAGAAGGGGGTGTAACTATAATTTCATTTTTACGTTCCTTTTAATAGATTTTGTATTATATTATATTGTAAATTAGGTATATTAATTTCTTTTGTTCTCAGTTTTAGTGTTTTTGTTTAAACAGGTCGGTTTGAAAACATATCCTGATATGAAACTTATAACCTGTATAAATATTTTAAAATGAAATGAAATGAAAACCATCTCTGGAACGATGACGTATAAAATGTTTTCCAAGTTTGTCTGTCCTGCGCACAAGATATTATTTCATCTATAGAAAGATCAGTGTCCTTTATTATCATGTCAGGGTATGTCATCTTTCTTCTTCCTCTTCTCCACCCACCCTCAGTTGGTTTCCATAGTACAAGTTGTGATGCTACCTCGTTCTTATGTCCTAACAGATGACCAATCAACTTTGCCCTCCTCATTCTGATCTTGTTGGATTGCTTCCTTTCCCTGCCATTTAGCTCTTCATTTGTCATGTGCTGACTCCAATGAACCCTTTTACTCTTCTTAACATTCTAGTGTATGCACCGTCAAGTGATTCTTCCATTGTACTAGTCGATGTCCAAGTTTCACTATTATACAGCAAAACTGATTCAACTGTCGCCTTGAAGATTCCTATTTTGGAATGTGATCGACAATTTCACGCCGATACAGTAAATCCCCGCACATAAGAACCTAAAAAAATAAGAACTTACAGGCTGTTTTTTCCTACATTAAGCACCTCGTAATTAAGAACCTGTTTCAGTTTGATGAACAAATATGTTCTTAATACAAGGGTATTAAAGTAGATTTTTTGATCATCATTATTAAGTTAATTTTTCTCCCAGTTGGCTGATAAAATTTGAACCTCCTCCCCTGCTATTTTTAAGCCGAGCATTAGTTATTAGGTCCTTAATAACATTGCCAAAACAAATAACTGGGTTGAAAATCTCTTGATGATAACTTCTAAAAGGTTTACAGAAGGGACCCTTCAAATAAGAACCTTTATACCCTGAAATTAATCTAAGGACCTTTAAAATAAGAACCTAATTCAGCCTAGTTCTCAAAAAAGTAGGTTCTTATATGCGGGGATTTACTGTAATCAAGAGCCTTTGGACTCAAGTTCGGACCTCTCCTTCAAAATAGCTAAAGGACCTATAAGAAAAATTCAATTACAGACACTTACCATGGAGTTTGACTGGAATGGCCAGCGGTGGCATAATCAAGAAGTTCTTATGTACATGACGAAAATCGTGACTTTTAACAATTTCATGATTTCCGTAGTCACAATAGAATAATTCAATCTCGTCCTTTTCTTTGCTGCTTCGAAGAACCCAGCATCTAGTTTAGGATAATGATAACAATCACTAGAAGTGCCTAAACATTCCTAGCATCGGATTAAAATCTTTAAAAAACATTGCACGATTGGTTGATGCATATTTGATTTGATCTAATGGCTTGAAAGGAACTTCAGGTACTTTGCTATAAGTGTTCATTGGAAATCTTCGATATCTTGATTATTTTTAGAATTATTGCGTTTTTCATTCAGGAAAAACTTTAAAAAAAATTAAAATCGTTACAAATCCTAAATTAATAGAGGAAAAACGGTACAATCTTTAAGAAAACCATAGTTTATGAAGGCCTATAATATAAGCAGAAATCATGTAAGCAGAAATCCGTAGCTTTTCTGGTTCACGATTTAGCAATTTGATGACGTCACAACCAGAAAATTGTTTGAAACGCAGAACACGCTGTAATTCTGAAAATAATAAAGATATCAAAGATCGCCAACGAACACTTATAGCAAAGTAACTGAACTTCCTTTCAAGCCATTAAATCAAACGAAAGATGCATCAACCAATCGTACAATGTTTTTTAAAGATTTGATGCCTATGCTCACATTTCTATATAACAACGTAAAAGTTCGAAAGCTTTTGTCACAAAATCAATAACACTGACGAGATAGACCTTGACGAGTAAATCCAGAAAGTGTACTTGTTTGTCACATTGGGTCATGTCATTGACTGGTTATGACAGATCAAAGTTTGAGAGCCCTCCTGGAAATCAATCATTCTGGTTCAATAAAATGGATTTCCAGGGGGGGGCACTCAAACTTTGATCTGTCGTAACTCGTCCCCAAGTAATTTGGAGATGTCCAACCATTGATCTACGACCAAATGCACATGTTTTAAACATGAATTGAAATTGCTGGCAAATTTTCCAGGTTGGATTCACCGTAGCTTCCTGATTATAGTGTAATGAAGGAAGATTTACATTTCAAAGAAATCAGTGCCAATTTTCAAGATGATCAAAGCATATCCCAGACCTAATGTCTCTCGGCCACAAATAAATTAGAAAAGACGAGAAACCTCAAAATAAGCATCTAGAAATTTACAAGACCAAAAATGATCTCAATCCTAAATTCATGGGTGAAGTCTTCGTTGAGAAGAAAATCCCATATAGACTGAGAGGCAATGACAACTTGTTGGTACCAATTCCAAGAACAACTGCGTATGGTATAGAGACAATCAGGTACACTGGACACAAAACTCGACTAACAATAAAAGAGTCTCATACCTTGACAGACTTTAAGCGGAAAATAAAAAAGCATCAATTTACAAATTGCGACTATCGATTGTGCAAGAGATATGTAAATAATTTAGGAATTTTATAGATATTTAATTATTTGTATAGTAAAGATGTAAATAAGATTATTCAATTTTGAATTTTCGTTAATGGTTGGCTTTAATTAGCTCAACGTAGCTATCATCGTGCCAACCTTAGATAAATAAATTATTATTATTATAGGCCTAAACGAGATAAAATTCTCTCTCTTAACTTCGGAAGTTAAGGGTACAGTAGTTTATATTAGTTTTACGATGCAATAACAGATAAAAGCCTTTTTGACTCAAGTATCTCAACTTCAACGGTTCAGCATTGAAGTCTGTCTAAAATTAGATGTCACGTGAGATTTGCGATAACGCAAAATTGCTTATGCAAGACTCTTCAATTGTTTTTATTCGCGGGCATTATCACGTGACATCTAATTTGAGACAGATTTTAGTTACTACGGTATGAACGAAGTCTTCTCGTTCTTAAGTTTGAATAAAATTAAAATTTGTTCTAAATGATTCATTATATTATTCTATTAATTCTTATTATTATTTATTAATGTTATATATATATTAATATATTTATTAGATTATATTAATGATTTATTTATGACCATTAAATGGTTTATAACTCTATAAGTAGCAAGGCAAAGATAATTGCTTATTAGTAGCAATAATTTAAGAAAAAATCGAGATATGCCATACCTGTACCAATTACTATCAGAATACTTGGCAGCTCCAAAGTGATGTATACTAGGAAAAGATGACTGATTTCCACCAACTTTTGAGATTTCAAATTGCAATCTTTCCATCATTTTCTCACATGATTCTTGCTGATAAATAAAAACACGGACAAGGTACAAGAACTGAGAGTGAACAATTGTACCTGGCCATTAAAAGAAATGTGTTCCTCGTCTCAAACCATTCAAAAGCTGTACTTTCTTTGTAATTCATCGACTTAGCCTGGCAAATGCTTTGCTGAACAGCCAAGATATCAAAAAGATCCAAGAGTTTGCCTAATCTAAATAGGACCTTCAGTTCCGAAGAAATTGTTTGAAATGTGTGGAAACGCATTCAAGTAAAAATTTCTTGACAATTGGTTGTTGGGGATATGAGGTCTCTTTGGTGTAGTCTTTACAATATATATATATTAACATACAAATGTTTCGGACGGAAAAATTTCCCACAAAAAACTTCAGACAAAAAGTTTTGGACAT
>REGM01000086.1:1097735-1108793 GCA_004194415.1 Aurelia aurita | reverse complement strand
CCCCCCCCCCCCGTGGTGTACCCGGACACTTTTGCATACGAAAATTTGACTATGCGTTTGCGTACCCTTCATAAAACAATGGGGGACACTTTCGCATAACCAAATTTTGTTATGCGTTTGTGTACCAGGAAACTTTTGCATACCAGAATTTGACTATGCGTTTGCAGAGACGTAGGAACCGGGGGCACTGGGGGCACGTGACCCCCAAGATTTTGCAATAAATGAAAAATGGCCCTTTTTGTTTGAGGAAATGCCCGTTTAGCTTAATTAATGAAAAACTGCCCTTGAAGTGTTGTGCCCCTCCAAGTTTACGATGGTTCCTACGGCCCTGCTTATGACTATGCTTTGATCCAGTGATCCAGTCACAACTTTCTCTGGGCCACCCTGTGTCTACAGTTATTCTTTTACCCTGTAGACTTCTAGACCCCCTATGACGAGCTTCTCAAATTTCTCAGCTTTTCATTTTGGCGCTTCCAGTACTACGCATGCGTAGTAGGCCAGATTTGTTTACTTAGCACCAACCAACGATCAAAGTTTGACTGGCAACTGAACATTCACAAACAAGACTTGACATGTGGGTAGCTTTTTATTTATTCTATTGCATATTGATTTACTCCTTTCATGTGTTCATGTTTATCTTACATGTTTACACGAACCTCTCAAGTTCTCTTCAATTTCATACCAGGTACAGAAAGACAGCCTCGGACGTCCTCGAGGATTACATCGACAACTTCGAGGGTAGGCCAAGATCAAGGAACTACACAAGAAGAGTTTCAGACTTGCTCTCACCACAACCGAAGTTTAAATATTTAGATAGCGTCGAGAGGCAATTGGACAGTGAAATGAACAACGAAAGTGAAGGTTTGCTTTCGTGGATCAACGACTCTTACCAGGACAGTCTGAGAAGTACTTGTAGGCCAGCGTATCTCCAGCAGCAAGGTGATTGATTGTTTTGAGATCAAGAGATTTATATATTTCATAGGGAAGTAAGAACTACGAAACTATGAAATAAAAATATATGAAGTTACACACTAAACCATAATGACGATTTTGAATACTTTACAGTAGGTGTAACTCGAATACATCTCCTAAATATGCGGACCTGATGAACTTATCATACAAAAGCTGAAAATTGCTGAACCCACAAATAAGAATTTACTCACATAATAGGAGTCTTGGATACTCAATTTTTGAAAAAAATAATGGCTCTAAAACGATGGTTTATTCAAAAAGAAATTTTTTGAAGCCTCTCATGTTTAGATATCAGTACCATCTCAGTAATATGACACAGGAAATAGATGAAAATAAACTAAAAATATGCCAAGAATTTCCTTGACTAGAATAATGTTTGGAGGTGTTGTGGCGCAGTGGTGTAATCCTCTGACTTTGCAGCCAAAACAGTCAGGCAGACAGGGTTCGGTCCCAGGTAGAGCCCCACCATTTGAGCATCATGATAAGGGGTCGCGGACTCAATTTAGGTCTTCTCTACTTCTGCGATCACAGCCTTCACCTTTTCACTAAACGGGGGTAGGGGGTTCCAGTATACCCAATGAATATAACAAAAATTGCCAGTCTTACTTTTTTCTTTGATACGATTTTCTTTAATTTTTTAACAGATGCAGACAGCACATCACAACATAGAAGAAGACATAATCATGCAAGATCAAGAACAGATGTGATCAATAAAAGCAATTATGCATCAGTTAGAGAGCCAGCAGCTACTCATCGGCAAATTCTTGATGATGACATATCTACACTACCTTCTCCTAGTATATCTGATGTTGGAATAGATAGTGATCAAGAAACAACTGAAACTGATGTTCTGTTGAGCAGCTATCAGAAGAAAGCTGGAGGTATATGTCTATGTACTGTTTTCAGTGAAAGTCACTTGGAAGGCAAGGGGGTGCAGTTGCTTCCTCGGTGAAAGGAAGAACGCAACTATCTCTCATTCCAAAATGATTTGGGTAAAAAATGCATTTCAACTGAAATAATAGCTCAAGCCCCCAATACTTACTCTTGAGTCCAGAATAGACGGGGGCTGGAATGCATGGGGTGGGTTGGAAAATTCCCTAAATTCTAATAAATGGGGGTCTGGAATTTGAAAACTTAGGGGGTTTTTGACATTGAAGACCATCACAAACAAGTTGAGAATCACAGAAATTATTAAAAATGAGAAATTTAGTTCGAATAAGATTTCAGAAAAGATGACTTCACATTTCAAGAGGCTTGAAATTAATAAGCTGGAATAAGGATGTCATGGGTGGATTTTTTCAAAAAAGTAATAATGGGTGTTTATTCCGGACTCGAGAGTAGAAATCTCTGCCACTTACATTTTTTCTCCTATCAAACAGGCCTTGATTGGAAAGGTGTACAATCACACTCACACACCTTGGTGCACACCTCCTCGTCCAATTCCTGTGGCTTACAATAAGAAAATTTCTTCCAAATTTCCATCATGAAAGAATGCAAAATTTCCCAAAAACCGTTGATCAAATTGTCTTGCTTGCCAAGAGCAAAAATCACAGCTTTAGCATACTGCCCAGAGAATAGCAACAGCTTCCAAAGTCTTCATTCATGAAATAAGTTCCCTTGATAGTTGCAAGAACAAGACTTGTTAGTTAAAGGGCTTTTGGGCAATAGGCAATTTTACGTTTCTTTGAGATGGAAATTTTGGAAAAATCTTTTATTGCGAGTACGGAAACTGAGCAAAAGCATCAACCAGGATTTCCCTACAGTATGTTTGATATATTTTTTCAGCTACACAAAATTTTAATCAACACAATCCAGTCACAAGGTTTTTTATTTATTGCCAGTCGATTACATGGAACTCTTTTTTTATTATTTTGGATTGATATATACCTTTTGAAAATAATGTTGTCAGCATTCAGCAAAGAGTGAAATAGACCTGAAGGGGCTTTCAACAATCCTCACACTGGGCACATAAGAATAGGAAAAAAGTTTTTAACACATCCATTTTCTCAGTAATAAAAACGTTGGTATTATCTTCAGTGACAAGAATTTGTTTCTATTCAAGGACATTGGAATTCATCATGGGTGAAAAACTCGGTGACAAATTCAGCGTACCCACAATGGGTTGATGATGTCAACCAATCTGTTGATGCTGCTGATTCAAGAAGGTAAGCTTGCTCACTCCAAACATTGAGTCTTCAGACGAGAGACTTTTGCTTTGCTCTACAACAACAACCACAAACCACCCCTCAATAAGGACTCATGCACAAACTGTTCAGAAACATGGACAGCGAATAAGTGCACACAAAGGTAAAATATTTTACTCCAACACGGCTTTAAGGCTATTTCTCAAAATACTATTTGATCAAACACATAAATCCAATTCAATACATTAAAAACAAGGAATCAGGTCGTAAGTCTATTAAACATCTACAGTATACCTGGTGGGCAAACAAGAATCCACTTTTGACAGGCCAAGATAAATCATGCACTTGGCCGATTTTAAACTGATAATTTCTTCTTAAGTCAAAATTCCAAGTTATCCTTAGCGATTTTTTGTCAGTTTTTGGCTGGCTACTTCCTGAGTTAGCAGTGATTACTTGAAAATTATTAGTTGGGAAACAGCCTAAATCTATCATAATACATCAATCACATTTCTAAGGACTGCACTTGAAAGAACAAAATGAAAGAAATTATATATTACTTTTATCAACACAAAGACAAAATCGCAAAATACATATAATTTAGACTTTTGACTATAAATTAACTCATAAATCTTCAAAATCGTCGTAGTGCACGACTTTTCGTGGCCTGTCAAAAGTGAATACTTTTTTGGCGCATCCGATCGATCCGATATATTATATAATTGCGTTGTATGCTTTGCAAATACGAAATCGATTTCCTATTTGGATTTCATGGTTCAAACTAAAATTGACTAAACGAACAAGCCTTTTTAATATTTCTAAATCTTACTCTTCTTTCAGGTTATCATCCATATCAAACCTCCTAAAATCCCACAATTCAAACCCTCCTAATTCCCACTCANGGAATCAGGTCGTAAGTCTATTAAACATCTACAGTATACCTGGTGGGCAAACAAGAATCCACTTTTGACAGGCCAAGATAATCGTGCACTAGGCCGATTTTAAACTGATAATTTCTTCTTAAGTCAAAATTCCAAGTTATCCTTGGCGATTTTTTTGTCAATTTTTGGCTGGCTACTTCCTGAGTTAGCAGTGATTACTTGAAAATTATTAGTTGGGAAACAGCCTAAGTTTATCATAATACATCAATCACATTTCTAAGGACTGCACTTGAAAGGACAAAATGAAAGAAATTATATATTACTTTTATCAACACAAAGACAAAATCGCAAAATATATATAATTTAGACTTTTGACTATAGATTAACTCATAAATCTTCAAAATCGTCGTAGTGCACGACTTTTCGTGGCCTGTCAAAAGTGAATACTTTGTTGGCGCATCCGATCGATCCGATATATTATATAATTGCGTTGTATGCTTTGCAAATTCGAAATCGATTTCCTATTTGGATTTCATGGTTCAAACTAAAATTGACTAAACGAACAAGCCTTTTTAATATTTCTAAATCTTACTCTTCTTTCAGGTTATCATCCATATCAAACCTCCTAAAATCCCACAATTCAAACCCTCTTCATTCCCACTCAAGAAGTCTAAATGCTACGGGCCTAACGATGGATGATGCTGCAAGTGTCGACACTGAAGTTGTTCTAGAATCTTCGGTTTACGGAAATCGGCCAATCAATATGGGTGGTGAGCTGCACGCGCCGCGTTTCAAAGACCCCAGAGTTGAATCTATCTTAAATGACAGCAGAAGGAAAGTGAAAAAACATAGAGAAAATATCTCAGGCCGTTCAGTCTATGGAGTATCTTCAGCCTCGGTTGTCAAGGCTGTGGACGATTCCATGCAATCACCCGAAAGTAGGGACGTTGCTTATACAAACAGGATTCTGAATAAGCATCGGTCATTTGATGGAAACTCTAGTGGTAATAGTTATTCCAAGGTTAGTCGGCGACAAATCCTACAAGAGTCAAATCATGAAAGAACAAGTTCTTCAAGAGCTTTTAGCAGCTCTGCATACCCAAAAGAGGGTAGAAATAGCACAACACCTTTTGCTAATAGCAGTCGTACAATCAACCGCAAAAGTGCTAGCAGAGACACAAACTCAGGTGGAAATGCTGGAATCGCATCTAGACCGAGGTTAAATGTATCAAGCCAGAGCATCGAGCGACCTGTGGCACATGACATCGACAGGGCAAGAAGCTCACTGGTTAATGATAGCCCTATTCTTTCATACATGAAAGATCTGTCTCTAAACGTTTCACAGAAAGATATAGATGTCATGGAGGGTAACTCACGAGGGACTTCAGGCTATCATTCTGAAAACCTCAGTCCCATTCATGTACGAAACAGTCTCGATAGGCCTTCATCGTCACAGCGTGCTTCCTCTCCAAAACGCGTTTCCCCTTCCGAAAGAATACGGTCGCCAAATAGAGATCAAGGGACATTAAGAAGGAAGGATAGCAACCTTAGCCAAGATTCTGCTTCTACAGACTTATTAGTCCGGCAGCCACCAATTGGAACAAAATTGCACCAACGAAGCAAGACATGGGCCAGCAGTTCGTTTAAATCAAAACTTCCTCATGCGATGTCAACTCCAAAACCGCAGTTTTATACCAATGAATCAAAGTATCATGCTGGAGATCTTCGTGATGATAAATTAAAATACCAACAAACGACTCGAGAGCCTCGCTATGAATCAGCTCGACCGAGATCTTCAGCCCCCCAGACTGTATCAGGTAGTCTCTCCCTAGGAAGACCCCCGTCAAGCAGCCCACATTCTACTGCTGCGGCTAGGGTGGCAAATGGACACAGAAGCCCGTATCTAGCCTCTTCACCAGTAGCGAGAGAAGCTGCAGCAAAGAGTAGATACTCAGACTCGGCCATTGTTACAAAGCAAACTGGGTTAGGATCGTCTTACACAAGCTGGAGATCGTCTGCATTAGGGTCTGACAGGTCAGGGGGGTTTGTCGTGAGGGAAGAGGAAGACAGTGGATCAACAGAGGTAGGTGATGATCAACCTGAGATCGTTACAGGACGATACACCACTGAAAATCCAAACTTGAGTGCCAATGACGAGGAAATTAATGGCGAAGACCTGCATAACAGAACTTGGCCTAGTCTAGAGAAATTTAAAGAAAGATCAAAGTCATCACCACGCAAAGATGAGAGAAGCCTGTCTCCAAATTCTAGCTGGACTGAACAAAAACGAAGTATTCCCTTAAGACCTACAAATACTGCAGCAACAACAGGCTTCTCCTCTTCTGCGAGTCATTCACAGAGCGTTTCGCGTAGCCATAGTTATACGAATCGACCGATTTCGCATAGTTCGTACCGCTCAACTAGCAACAAACATGATCATTCGTTACCGAATAGGAAGTATTCCCCGTCGAGGACTACTGGACTGTCCTCTCGTGCATCCAATGTCACAGAGCCTTCAAATAGGCCATTTACATCGTCTACAGCTGCTGGGCAATCTTATCGATCTCCTCATCATGCGGAACGGTCATTGCACGTCATAGGCCACTCCCCGTATACGGGAAATTCAACTCACTTCAACAAAACAAATCGAGATGATATTGATATCGATGATGATAATGCTACAATTGATACTGACCTCTTATTGATACAGCCTCCTATGCCTGTTGTAGATGCAAGCCCCTCGTTATCAACTGTATCTGACGATGATTCCACCGTTCAAGATTCTGACTCCGAGGAGACAACTCAGTCCTTTGCTGAACTCCCTGTGAGACCCTCCAGTAAGGTTAGCTTTGCTCCTAATGTTAGTTTTAATGGGAGAAGAGGTATCTCTCCCCTCAGTACATTTGCGTCGACCAATCCCAGAACTGCTAATGTGGATGCTATAAGAGGCTCTATTTACAATGCTGTTGAAGAAGGAAACCAAACCCATAAATTCAAGTAAGTGAACAACTTTCTGTCAGTTGTGAGATCTAGGTATATTTGGCTGAATGTAGACAAGATACGATACAACGATTTTAAGGTCTCCAAGTGTGCATAATACCCCATCTTCACTGAGTGACTTAATCGATCTTTAATTGAACCAGGTCTAAAAGGTCAAAATTTCAATGGTAGTATTAAAGGGGCATTTGCAAGATAGATCCTTTGCGCGCCGAAGTTGACTTTCTGATTATCAGAAAGTAAGATGGCTGCCGCCTAGCAGCTTGTGTGATGTTACNAGTTGAAGTCCCGGTTTCATAGCCTTAATAATGGCTTCGACAATTTCACTTTGAGAATAACCCTTTTCCACAGCGCTATCAATTTGACGGGATAGGGACACGAAACTTATTTGATCTGTTTTCCCCTGTTCGCCTATCTGACCGTGAATTTTCAATTCTCTTCGCAACAATGAGCTCATTTGTCTCGGGTCTGGTGCAAATTCATGCGTGGGAGGAGTTGGACAGTTCATTTCCTTTTGTTCAGGAGGAGAACCTCTGTGGAATCCCCCTAAAACCCGTGCAACCTCTTTTCTTTGTTCTTCTAAAATAGCTGAAAACTGCTTCTTCAATTCACTCAGTTCTCCCTCTTTTTCGGTTTCTTCTGGTCGTTCCCCCCCAATCTCATCGGTTTCTGGGGGTGTTTTGCCCCCCACATTCTCAGTTTCTCTTTGCGAAGGGACTTCCCCCTGTCTTAGAAAAGATAACCACGACGTCAAGTTCAGAATGTTTTCTTCCTCGCTTGACTTGTCAATTCCTTTGTCAACAAACTCACGAATTGCTTTAAACAATTTCCGCTTTATTTGATTCTCATACAATGATTTGTCTAGCCCTAATTCAATGCAAAACTCAACTAACTTGTTTTCCTCCAAGGTACACAATAATAACTCGAATGTTTCGTACAAATTCTCTGCCATCTTGGGGGAAAAGACGATACCAAATGAATAAATTACTGCGAGTCAAGCTTCACAGTCAAAGTCAAACTAGTTCAAGAGAGTATTCAAATATCACGCACAACTGCTGCCTAGGCCTGTTTACATCTAATGATCATTCCCTTCTCCCTCGAAATTTTACGTTGGGCGCCAAACTGTAACAGCCCTGCCCGGCGGTTGGGCTGTTCAGATAAAGAATATTCAAAATAACAACAAATTCTACCTCGCACAAATCATACCGATACAAACTTCATACATTTCTTTGATGCTTATATTTCTGTGTCCAGTCTATACTTGGTCTTTTGTCTCTCCGCGATTCTAATCTCTTCGCAAATGTCCAGGGGGTAACTTACCCTTAATACAACAATCAACATAATTCTAGACAGTCACACCAGCAATTGTTTTTGTTTTGATTGCATGCACGCCCGCAAAGGATCTATCTTGCACAGGCCCCTTTAAGTCTTAAAGACTTGGATATAACTAAATGTGAACGTATTTCAAGTGAAGCAGTTTGTGTTTACGCTGTTTCAAAACGTGTTTTAATTTCACAATATGGAAAAGTTCTATATTGGAGAACTTGCTTGAGATCTCTAATATCAGTTGATAACATGCGTTCATTCCCCTCCACTGCTTCGAAAACTGTCATACATGCAGTGTACCAAGAAGTTGTTTGCTTTTTGATAGCCTACAAAGCTAGTTTACTTATTTAGAATTTATTTCGCTTTCTTACTTCTAAAGACGGAGTTGGACAAATGCATGTGATTCCAGGTACAGTACGAGAAAATATTGTATAAATTGGTCGGACTAAAGTCTGTCTCAAATTAGATGTCACGTTAAAATACCCGCGAAAAAAACCAAAGAGCTTTGCATGAGCAATTTTGCGTTATCGCAAATCTCACGTGACATCTAATCTGAGACCGACTTTAGTTTGTTTTCTGTTGGCTGTCAACGTTTTGGGTTCTTTATAATACTCTGTATAAAATACTCTTTCACCGTAAAAGGAGTATGAAGATAAATTTGTTTGTGCCATGGTTTGAATGTCACCTTTAAGGGTCTTTTGTCTCTTATCTTTATGTTCTCTTTTCGCAGCTCAACGATAGCAACAGAACCAAGAGCAATGAGATCGGAGCTATTAGATTCGTTCATCGAAGACTGCATGCGAAGTACGAATGGTGCTTCGAGTAACAAATTCGTAAGTTGAAACATCAATGTTCATTCTTCCTTTATTTTGGCTCTCACTGCTAGCGGTGTTTCAACTACAGTCAAATGTGGATAGGTTGGACTCACACAAGTCATATTTCTCATAATTCGGACGAAAAATTTCAGACACAGGCTCATTCGGATAAATCCTTATAACTTCTTAACCTTGGTCGAATTTCTCTGCGTCAGTCAGTTTTTTCCCGTGAAATCGTGACATTTTCTATGTTGTGCATACCAAGGATTTTTTCCGAACTTTCAGAAAAATTAACATATTTAGGGCTAAGAATTTCTAAGTAAAAAGTAACCATGGCAAGGCAATTTGTAAAGTATCTACAGATAAGTTTCCTGACTTATTAAACAATATTTGGTAAGAAAAAGTTTGTTACGCTCCAAACAAAAACTTGCAGCGAATATTACCGCAATACCATCAATGTGAGTATGAATTTAGCTTGCAAAAGTCTTTTTTAACTTTTTGGCCATCGTAGGACTGCATACTCTAGTGCTATGTTTGAAAAGCACTAAGAAACCTTTTACAACTAAATTCAAAGATATAACGATAAGTGCGTTGTTGAACCCTTATTCTTGAGTAATATTAACTAATGGTTTTATGTTTTGAACGTAATAGAACAGTTTTTCTTCCCAACTGATGTTTTATTTGTCAGGAAACATATCCGCAGCAGTGTTGGGAACTGCATGATAATTCATGCATTTAAAAAATAAGAAACAAATTAAGAAACTTGTAGTACTAAAAAGCGGCAGTTTTCGTGTGAAATTAAGAAACTTTTAGTACTATGGGCTGATCCAAGTTTCTTATAAAAAAGGACATGTAGCTTCTTTTCATGGAAACGAAAATTTTTAATGTTTTCTTCAGGAAAATCCTCGAAGACATTAAAGTCTGTCTCAAATTAGATGTCACGTGAAAATGTCCGCGAATGAAACCAAATGAAGCATTTTGCATGAATAATTTTGCGTTATCGCAAATCTCACGTGACATCTAATTGAGACAGACATTAGTTTTCATGATTTATCTCTGCAATCTGAAATATTTCAGTTACTTTCTGTCGCCCGAATGACGACAGCATGATCTTCAATTGTGAAATCTCCTTTTGGAAAGAATTCATAATTGCTGTTAACGATGGCTTTGTTGCATTAACGAGGCACCTGCCGCACGAGCTTTAACGGTTGTCGGAGCATTTAGAAACTGTTGCGAATCAGCTTTTTGCTTCTTTTGAGCTGCGAAAGGGATAAGAAAAGACTAGGAGGTAGAATAGGCGAACTGAACGGCTGTGATAATGATCAGCTCTCATTTGTTTCAAATGCTGACTGTTGCAGCGAATCAGACGCGTGACAGACTGCCTTTAAGGAACTTAAAGGACAATTCCAGGGTTTGTAAAATTAATGTTGCAAAAAAAACTTACCATCTTCTGAATCAAATGATAAACTTTTTACCACATTTAGACTTGTGTTTCGGCTGTCAATTCAATAAACCTCTTGGAAATTTAAGCCAAATGTCGCCATCATGGATTTCCATTTTGTCCACGAGTACACGATAAGGAGGCTAGTCATGATTCAGAGGCATAACAGCATAATCTTTCATTTTATCATCAATTATACCAACCCCGGCATTTCCCCGGTGAAGCGGGAATCCCGCCTAGCCGGGGAAATGATCATTGACCTTTCATATGAGAAAAGTTTCCCTGGCTAGCCGGGGAAACTAAACAATAGTGCTTTGTCTCTGGTGCCAAAGGATTAACGATAAACAAAAGAGTCTACCCCGCTTTGCCGGGAAAACCTGTTCATATGGGAAAATATTTCCTCGGCTAGGCGGGATCCCGGTAGTGCTCAAGCGAGATCTCGGCTAGCCGGGGAAATGTTTTCTCATGTGAACGCTCGTGCTTTT
>REGM01000086.1:1070697-1096661 GCA_004194415.1 Aurelia aurita | reverse complement strand
ATTCGAGTTTCAGATAAAGTTAGTCCGGATTTTATAACTTTTTGAAATTTGTTGATCTTCTTGATTCTAACCAGCAGATAAGAGTCCTCTAAATTTTCAGTGAGCTCTCTAGATAAAAGAATAAAGTTCCAGCGTAAACACCTTAAATCCTCTTGTTTGGTCCCCCAAAATTAAATGAGCATAGAGAGTGAGTTATGTTCCAAACTCAGCTGTAAGTTCCACGTGTTTCCAGACAAAGATGGATTGAATTTAACTCAACGACAGGTTTTACAAGTATTCTTTCTCAACGAAATAACATATTTATACAGAAGTTTCTTTGCCAACTGGCCGTATAACAACTGCTCTCTTCGCCAATGGAGATATCGGCTTTGGCTGGTAATCAAGCGGTGGAATGTAATTTGTTCCCCAATCAATTCTTCGCATTGTTCTCTGCTTTCTTCTATCTAAAGCGCAGTTTCTCGATCCTTCGTTCACGTCTAGAGTGTATGAGCCTCGTCCAATTTCGGCCATGTTTGGCGTGAGTCTATCAACTGGTACTCTGTTTTCACTTAGGAAACTGGAGTTATAGGAGCGATCTACTTCGCTTGTACGTTTGACAGATGCCTTTTCCCAAGAGCGTCTTACATCAGGCACCAGCTGCTCTCGTACTTTTGGAATTTCAAAGCCAGCGACGACTGCTTGATTTCGTAGCTTAGTGTTTTTGTTTTGAGTGGAAGCAATGAGTGATTCCTCAGGATCCCACGGCAAATTCTCACTAAGCGCGACGACTGTCTGCTCTGGTAATGCACTTTTCGCTTCATCAGATGTTCTTTCAGAATATTTTGCTTCGCTTGCAATAACCTGGGAAGCATGACTTGACGAAAGTTCTGGCTTATTGTTTATGCTAACATGGTTTGTATCATTCTGTGGCCTGCCGTTCCTACACAGCATATGAGCTGTATCAGGCCTTTTCTTTACTTGCCTGGCATCGAAAGTCGCTGCTCTGTCTTGATCTCTCCACAAAAACGTACCAGCTTCGATTTTGCTTTCATCTTGCATCGCGTTCACCAAACTGTCATACGACTGAGGTGCAATTACTTCGGTTGCAATTTTCGCATTCCCGTTGAGCTTTCGCGTATAATCGGAATCAGTCGAATAACAACGATCCATTTGCCGATGACCGATTCCTTTTTCGGTCCCCACGTCGTAATTTTCGTTGATGTCATGATTTGCAAATCCCCGATCTTCGTCTCTAGCTTCTTGGGCTATCGGTTCGTTATAGTCCTTTATAAGCTCTCCATTGCTATTGACAACTTCTGGTGGCACTATCAAATCCTGGCCAAAGTCGATACTGTTTTGTGTCATCAGAGCGAGGTCCTCTGGTGAAGTAGGGCTGGTTGTACCGGATGCCTAAATTAGCAGAAAGTCGAAGAAATTAGGGAGTTTAAACAACAGAGATTAAATGAACCTTTCTGCAAGTATGAGCGGAGCTTTGGGTTTGTTTCTAAATTGGCGATTTCCTAGTTTCATATTACGTGTTGTTCCGCAGGGTTCTGTCCTTGGCCCATTATTATTTAATATCCTTAGCAATTAAAACTGCAAATATATGAAGCTTTCTGCGATAGCAAGATATGATCGGAGCTTTATTTTTGTTTCTTGAGAGGCTGTTTTCTAGTTTCAAATTTCCTGAACATCATGAACTCGGTGTTCTGCAGGGCGCTGTCCTAGGCCCATTGTTACTTAATATCTTTAGTAATTAAAACTGCGAGTATAGGGTATGAAAGCTTTATGCAAGAGCAAAGTATGATCGGAGCTTCTTAGTTTCATATTACCTGTTGTTCCGCAGAGTTTTGTCCTTGGTCTATTATTATTTAATATCTTTAGCAATTAAAACTGCAAATATACGAAGATTTCTGCAAGAGCAAAATATGCTTGGGGCTCTTTGTTTTTGTTTCTAAAGAGGCTGTTTTCTAGTTTTAAATTTCTTGAACATCAAGCACTCGGTGTTACACAGGATGCTGTCCTAGGCCTATTATTTAATATCTTTAGTTATTAAAACTGCAAATATACGGTATGAAAGCTTTATGCAAGAGCAAAGTATGATCGGAGCTTCCTTGTTTCATATTACCTGTTGTTCCGCAGAGTTTTGTCCTTGGGCTATTATTATTTAATATCTTTAGCACTTAAAACTGCAATTATATGGAGCTTTCTGCAAGAGCAAGATATAATCGGAGCTTTATTTTTGTTTCTAACGAGGCTGTTTTCTAGTTTCAAATTTCCTGAACATCAAGCACTCGATGTTCCACAGGGTGCTGTCCTTGGCCCATTATTACTTAAATGACCATTCCTATAGAATCTAAGACCGCGGACTGTGTATTTTTGCTGATGACAACACACTTAATGCGTATGACTTCAGTAAAATTGTACTGCTCCTGGATCGCATCAATCAATCAACCATGTTTGTTGATTTTGTAAGGCATATGATAGATAGACTCCATGGAAAGAACCATGGAAAGTTGTGTCCTTACAAATTGTTATCACGCTTTGCTTTTTTGTAACATCCTTACTCGATTGAAATACTTCGTTGGTGCTTCTTGAATAGTTTTGATAGCTTTTGGAACAACAGAATTTCAAACAAATTATCATCAAAATCCTGAACAGAGAACTCGGTGCACTTTCATTTATCAACCATTCTCTTAAAATTCTATAGAAAGATTCTATGATTTCCAAAACATTTTAAGATTCTGTCCTAAACGATCTAAGAGTTGAATTGGCTATAATTTCGATGAGATCCCTTTTGAGTTTTTCGTAAAATGGAAAACTTGCTTTAATTTGAAAATTCTCACTATATCAAAATGTCCCAAGAAAACTTAATCGTCCAAGGTTTATTTAAATTTGCTCACCAAAATTAAACAGAAAGCATTTATGAATTACATTTCAAAGCTTTTAGCTCTCGAGCGAATGCTTTCAAAATTATGCTGTACTTTCGGTTGCAAGTTGAAGCCAAAGTAATAAAAACGCGTTAGATTGGAATAGAGCATCTTTTAAACTCGTTTTTAACGAATTTTCTGGTAGCCTGCGTGCAGACTATACTTTTCCACTGCGAAGGAGTGCCAACGAGGATCTTGTATAGTCTGCGAATTAGCGTCCATTTTTGTGTTCTGTGACTTTGCGCAATAGTTCTCCCCTTTGTCTGGTTATTGTCTTTTGGCCAATCAGTATCTGGTTTGGGAAATTCAGGACCCAATCAAAAGCCGATAGAATCGTCACGTGTTTCGTGGCCCTTTGTTTTCATTGTTTGTGACACAACAACAACAACAACAACAACAACAACAAAACTTTCTGGCGAGTTATCGCTTCAAATTCAGATCTTCGCACTATTCCTCCAGAAATCCTTATGACTTACAGCATATAAGACCAAATCAAGTAACTTTCGGTTCTAACAGTCTTGAGTCCGTTGGACCTCAAATATGGAATGGTTTAGGGACAGTTCATTATTTACAGAGGGGTTGGTACCGAAGAGAAATGTTTTCTGGTCCCAAAAATCTTCTTACCCAACTCAAAAGGTGATGGAAAAAACATTAATCCAACCTTTTTATGTCAGAAAACTTATTTTACCCAACCCATTTCTCTTCGGTACCAACCCCTCTGTAAATAATGAACGGTCCCTTGCCAAACAAAATGAAATCCGCAGAAAACTTGAAGAACTTAAAACTTATGATAAAGCAATGGAATGGCCCAGAATGCAAATGTAGTGCCTGCAATAGTTTTACTTCTATTGAACAATAGATTTTTTAAACATTTTAATTTCATTCGATTTAGATTAGTTAACTTTGTATATATTGTATATATTGTTAGCTATGTAAATATCGAATTAAAATAAATGAACAACAACTTCCAAATGGAAGCAAAAGTTTTTGGTTTCATCCAAATGATGTCGAAGGCGCCGACAAAATCTCGACATTAAGGCAAATATATTTTCGACAAGATAGGGGAAATTTGCATTCGAGTGTCATGGCCGCCAGAACCCATACGTGCGCATTTTGCCCGCGAATTTGCACGAGGTTGTAACTTTTCGAAACAATTTCGACGCGTTTTTCCGTCACATTTCAAACGCATTTCTAAAAACATTTTACTCTAGTGTGAACCAAGCTTGACAGATATAAATTCAGAAACACAAAACACTGTTTGCAAAAGCGTGATATAAATGGTTGCGTAACATAAGAATAAATTTAATTCTCGTAAAAAAATGTATATATATATATATAAAGAGTGTGCGGTATATTTATAATGATCGATATATAGTGCTATGTGCTGTTCCTAAAATGAACATTTAAATACAAAAATAGGATATACAATATCAATTTTATTGAAAGCCAGTCTATTATATCTCAATGAAATCTGACGAAAGATCTGAATGAAAGATCTACTGCAACGAGAACCTCACTGAAGTTGGATGCGTCTGTTTTTAGGCACCATTTCTAAGATTCGTCAATTCTTCCTATAGTTATCGAGAGTGCTTATCAAGCTTTGAACTAAAGAAAAGTGAATTTTTTTTTCATCAGAAAATGTTATATGTTTTTGATTTAGCCAAAATTTCAAAAGGTTGATAGGGAAATTATTTATCATTTCTTAAAATCCCGAGAAACCATAATTCACAATTTTTGATAAAAGCCTTTATTACCAAATATCTTTAAACATATACAAGGAATTTTTGGACACCAGGTATTATCAAAAAGTACTGTTCCTCTGTAGCGTTCCCATCTATCTTTCAGAAGCAAAACGTGCAACATGGTCAGAAGTTAACTCTATTTGTTAGGAAACTTAAAGTAGTGTATTTTAGCGCATACAGCTTTGCAGACTACATAAGCCGAAATTTCACATGATGCCATAATTCAACTGCTATGTCAAATCCAAGTTTTTTTCAGCGTGGAAATGTTAGACTGGTTGAAGTGCTTTCAACAAATATCTTCTGTTTCTTCACTCAGTAACTACCAAGCTCAATAACAACCAAATCCTCATCTTCGCTTTCGTTTCCAACTTCACTTATATAACATGTCTGATTAGAATTGTCATCCAGCTTTACAGCTGACTTGCCATCGCTATTCGAACCGGGCATTCCCACTTTAAATTTCATCTGTCCTGCATTTATCAAACTTCCCTGGCCATTTTGTAAATCCCGCGCTCCTTCTTTGGCCTCGGTGTCAGTTGCCCGCAGTTTAGTTTTTCCTGGAGAATAAGCCTGACTGCCGTTATTCTTCACTTTAATAAGCTCTCCATTTCCACTCCTGACAGTTGGCTTTCCAATTCTAAATGTTATAGCACCATTATTACTTGCAGTTTCAGTCAGTCCAGCTACGGTACTTGTCAGTACCCGTTTTCCCTCGGGTTTAATATCAGCGCTTGCAATGTCCGATCCTACGTTAAAAGACTTTACTTCCGCCTGTTGATTCCCAGAATCCGCATTAGTTCTTTCCAAGAAAGCGATTTTCGGCTTTTCTTCTTCATCAATATTTTCGCTCCCAGAAATTGCAATTGTTATTGAGTTAACACGTTTCTTATCAGGGTGTCTGTCATCTACTATCACTGCAGTAAGATCTCCGTCGTCCACTGTTCTTGCAGAAGAATCATTATTTACTTCCGGGTCGAATTCTACTTCCTTCTTGGAAGCAGCACTCATATCCAGCTTCAACGACCCTAACTTCTTGATATCAGTGTCATAATTCTCCAGACCATTGGCTTGCATCTAACTCTATCGCATCAACTGAAATTTCGTTCGTCGTCACACCCAAAGTAGCCTCTATATCAGCATCATTCTCGTTCTCAATTTCCTCCTCTTTGAATGCAACTCCTCGAGCCTCGTCTGCATTTTCTGCGTGCTGTTCAGCCTTGTTTTTATATATAGCAGCGTCCTCTGTCTGGTTTAGCTGGCTGCTTCCATCAGCATCTTCATCACATCTCAAAGACTCTGCTTTATCGTCGTTATCGTCATCTCTATCGTCGTTATGGTCATCTCTACTGAATTTTGACGAGAATTCTTCAACTTTAATATCGATTGGCGATATTGGGGATGGCAAATCTTCATATTGACCATGAGTATCAGCAACTTCTGTCATGTTCTGATAGCCTACAGATCCATCTCTATGCCCGTCTTCCAGCTCATTCTTCACAACACTAGAAATTCCATTCAATTTAAGATCTTGGATATTTGCCTTATCAATCCCACAGGGATCCGGGTTTGGTACTTTTCCACTCATTGGTTCTGTAGCTTGATTGTGTACAACGATACTATTTTCCTTTGTGTCTAAATTCGTATTCTGTGATTCCTGAACCAAACTCTCTTCAGTATCAGATATTGTCCCATTATTTTCCCCACCGTCAACAAGCTCACTGTTATGATTTATCGAATCTACTGGCTTAGAAATTCGAGAATCTACACTTGCGCTGTTTGTGTCTTCGTTGATCTTCCTCGAAATCTTTCTTTCCGAATTGCTATAATCAAAAACTGGCAACTCGGTTTCTGACTTCTCTTCCTCATTGTTTACATCACTCTGTAAAAGAGATAAGTGCTCTACATTTAACACTTAGGTAGATTAGCAGATGAAGTACTAATCAATGTGAATCAGAATTGTTAAAATCTAGCTTATTGAAAAAGTTACGTTGATTACTGTTATTGGCAGTTCAACATCATTTTGAAATTGCTGAATGAAGTTATGTGGCTATTGATTAAATTTTGCAATTACCAGTTGTTGTTAGTATGTTAGTATGTTAGTACTAACCATTAGGATTCGTACTTGTAAAGTCCTACCGGGCGAGTCATAAAGAACAATTTCCGTTTGGAAGGCCACTGCTCCCTGGATATCAAGGCAATAACATTGGCAAATATATTATTTAATAGTGGACATGTTCAAATAAATTTTAAAATTTACTTGACTGCAATCCGCCTCTCCGTTCTGAAATTATGAGCGAAACTCTCGAGAAAGCCCTTACAAGAAACCTTCAAAAACGGCATAAAACCTGATAAAACCATGACAAAATTTCCGTAATATTTCTGCCTTACAGAAATGACTTTTTCGTGCTTTAGCACGTGTTATCCACTTGGGTGGATGAAAGTGTCATCCCTAACAGCATAACAAAATTATTCCGGTCGATTTCATCCTCTCAAGAGGATAACGCGTGCTAAAACGTATTCAAGTCATTGCTGTAAGGCAGAAATATTAGGAAAATTTGATCGTGATTTTTGGCCTGTTTTGAACGTTTCTTCAAAGGGCTTTCTGGAGAAAATCCCTCATAATTTCATAACGCAGTGGCCGATTTCAGTCAGGTAAATTTTAAAATATATTTGAACATGCCCACTATTAAATAACATATTTGCCAATGTTATTGCGTTGATATCCAGGGAGCCGCGGCCTTTCAAACAGGGATTGTTTTTATTGACTCACCCGGTAGTGCTGAATGAACATTGGTATACTCAACAATCATGCATATAACTGATCACTTTAACATGTGAATTGAAAGTAGGTCCCGTTTTATATCGGTATATTCAACTCATATCTTATAATACCAAATCGTATTCAATCAGTTCCAACAGTTGCTTATCGACTTTCTCTGGACAGAGGTGCCTTTTTTTCGGCAAATAAGGTCATTATATCAGAGGGTTGGTGTGAGTATTTTCTAACAATGTCATTAGGAGGCTCTGTTTTTCGTGATTCGTGTTTTGAAGCACTCATTTTTGGAGAATCGTGAGTTTTTTAAGAAGGTACGTTTTGTGCATAATGAAATGCAAATATATTTTACATGAATTGTTTTTCGTCCATTGTCTTTCTTGTGAATCGTTCCCAGATTCCCGCTCCCTCGTACCAACCCTCGTATTACAGTTTCTAGTGCATAATTTACATTCTAGATAAGCATACACTCATTTGTTTTATAAGAAACAGCTAGGCTCAATTTTTTTAAACTTAAGAAACTACCCTACCCGAATTAAAAGAGCTAAAGAAACTTGTGTAATTTGTAGCTTTAATTTTCCCAGGTCACTTGAAAATATTTTGACACTGTACAATAATAGTGGCTGTTTTGGCATTGTTTTGAGTGTGAATTATGTTATAACATGTTTTGAGATCTTACTAAGTAATTTGGAAGCCATTCTAACAAAAATATATTGGCTCTTCATTTAGGGAATTAACAATATAAGAAACACATAAGAAACTTTTGGTAGCAAAGTGGCCATACAATTTAAGAAACTGCCTACCAACCCCGGACCTTAGTTTGGTATCTGTTAATTTCTTTGATTGTTAGTGATCAAAACTGGGTTATTGTCAGTGCAAATCAAGAGAATCAAAATAAGTATCAGACATAGTTTAGATTCCTTCTTCTGAAGAAATAGGTAAGCATATTTGGTATCTGTTAGTGTCTTTGATTGTTAGTGATTATCAGTGATTGTTAGTGATTATAAACTGGGTTATTATCAGTGCGAATCAAGAGAATCAAAATAAGTATCATACATAGTTTAGATTCCTTCTTCTGAAGAAATAGGTAAGCATATTTGGTATCTGTTAGTTTCTTTGATTGTTAGTGATTATCAGTGATTGTTAGTGATTATAAACTGGGTTATTATCAGTGTGAATCAAGAGAATCAAAATAAGTATCATACATAGTTTAGATTCCTTCTTCTGAAGAAATAGGTAAGCATATTTGGTATCTGTTAGTGTCTTTGATTGTTAGTGATTATCAGTGATTGTTAGTGATTATAAACTGGGTTATTATCAGTGCGAATCAAAAGAATCAAATGTGTATCATACCTAGTTTAGATTCCTTCTTCTGAAGAAATAGGTAAGCATATTTGGTATCTGTTAGTGTCTTTGATTGTTAGTGATTATCAGTGATTGTTAGTGATTATAAACTGGGTTATTATCAGTGCGAATCAAAAGAATCAAATGTGTATCATACCTAGTTTAGATTCCTTCTTCTGAAGATTTATTGGTGCAGTGTTGGATTTCTGATAAAATGTGCGATTTATGACTTAAGTGCGATTGGTGCTTGAGTTTCAAGCCAATACTCGAGGTTACTGATCAAGAATGAATCACTGTCTGTCTTTATCTTTCAATCAATCGTCTTTGCGTTCTTTGCGCGAGTGGTAGAGTGCTAAGCTAAAACTACAACGGTTTGCGTGCAGGAAAAATATTTCCATGAGTCCCTTTAAAATTTGCAAGTGAAGACACCCGAGCATATCTTCACAAAATCTTCCACTATTTGAAGTGAAGTGCATTTATCTAAACTTTTAATATATCAAAGCAAAAATATAGCAAAATCGATATTATTCATTTACAATTTTTTTTCATTTTATTGTGCAATATTGTTTTATTTATCAATCATAAGAGTTGAACAGATCTTGAAAAAAGTCATGATTCCTGAAAGTCATAACTTTGATGCATTGGCTACCAAAAGGGGTGCTTTTGACAAAACAAGAGATTCAGGGCTGTGATATGACAAAACAATTTACTGTTTTTGAATAATAGATTCCACACCTTTGAATGCACTCAATCGAATCAAAAAGGGAGAGAAAACATTATGGTTGGCTGTGTTGAACGTGTGAAATCGATTCTTTAGAACTGTAAATCAATTTGTGATGTCGGGCCTAAATCTTTGTCTTACAAAATTTACCCTCGCTGCTTTCGTACCTTTCGTTGTTCAAAAATATTATATTGTTTATCTGCTGTTCTCAATTGTTTATTGTGATATGCATCTACAGTAGGGTAATAAATAAATCTCTCTCACCTCATCACCACTCATGTCGGAGGTTGAACTTGGAATGCTGCTTCTACACAACATTTTCAATCTGCTGATCGTCGCCACAAGTTTAATTGATTGCTATGAGAGATGAGAGAAAGTGTTTTGATTTTTGGGTATTCATCAGAAGACTTAAAGAACGGTGAATATATGGGAAAATCTCACAAGCAAAATGGTGGCTTTTATTGGCCAGTTCTTTCAGCAAAAAGTGATTTTGTTTTGCTTTCGTAAGTTTCTTTCTGCAGTTGAAGCAATAACAAAATTGATTTAAAGCAACGAGCTTTCTCGCAGACTTATTACAATCGTCGCCGTTGTAGTTAATGCCATAGATAGGACTTCCATGCCGGACTATCTAACCATAGCTAACCAGCCTATATTTCCCACTACGGACCAGCATAGGGCTCAAATCTTTCAAATCTTTTCAAAGGTGGGTGTAAATTCTTTTACAATTTTCTCCGAATTAAATCGCTTGAAAGGAACTTAGGGTACTTTGCTGTAAATCTGCCGTGGAAATCTTTTGATATCTTGCTTATTTTCAAAATGGCGGCATTTATAAGTTTTTGAAAGAATTCATAGAAAATTTCGAAAAAGTTAAAATCGTCGTAAATCCTAAATCAATAGAGGAAGAATGATACAATCTCCAAGAAAACCATAGTTTACGAAGGTCTACAATATGGTGTGAAGTAGAAATCTGTCGCTTTTCTAGTTTAGGATTTAGAAATTTGATGACGTCACAGCCTCAAATATAACAAATGCTGCCATTTTGAAAATAATGAAGATATCAAACAATTTCCACGGCAGATTTACAGCAAAGTACCCCAAGTTCCTTTCAAGCCATTTGGTTCAAAGAAAAACACTATAGAATTTTACACCCACCTTTTTAAAGATTTGAGCCCTATGCTATACGGACCAGTTGGAGGAGTCTCGGTTTGGTTCAGTCTCGTATTGATGTTTGATGATTCATGAAAACTAGCAATGGGCAGAAAGCGTTTTCTTTTAGTGGAGCGAAGATCTGGAATCAACTTAGCCGCGAGGCTAAGCAAGCTCCCTCTTTATCTTCTTTTAAGAACAAGACAAAGGACTATCGTAATTAGTTTTTGATTGTATATATTCTGATTGTAATTAGTTTCTTTTTACCATTATTATGTATTACTTGTAGATTTTTAATTTGTAAAGTTTTTGGCACGGCCCCCTGAAAATCAGTTATACTGACGGGGCTACCGTGGATAAATAATTTTAAAATAAAATAAAAAAATAAAAAAATGTTTAATGAAGGATCGCAATTCTGGTTAAAAGAATAATCTTTTTTATTTAGTTTTTTTCAATTCTTACATGGAAGTTCCTCTTTGAAATGTGAAGTCAACTTCCTTTCTTGCAAAGTTTAGGAAAACTCTTCCTCGGCTTTACTCCGCATGCCGCATGCGGAGCTAGAGCCTTTACATAAGAAGTTCGATCAAGCAAAGACTTTAAAATGTTTTGCGATGGAAGTTAATAGTTTGAAGCAACAAGGAATGAGAAACAGGCTTCAAGAAGGGAACACAAACCTTCCATCTTCTCCTTGCAACAAAGGCTCGAATCTTCTTCGTATCAATAATTGACGTTTCTTCCTCCTGTAAAATAGAAAAATAAAGGCAATCACGGAAACGTTCATATGTTTCTCTTGAACTGAAATGGATAAAATACATATAAGAATACCAGAAGATCAACAATCTTGTAGATTTGCCAGCACCAAAATATATACAGTAAAACCCGCTTACAAAAAAGGAGGGATTGCTATTGAACTATAACTAAGTAGGGTGGAGTGAAGAAGAACGGGTCAGAGCGGGGCATAGTGGGTCACTCTATTATTTGCTTCTAAAACTGCGGCGAACTTCTTTTTGTTGTTTATATATTCTCATAATAATTTACAAACAATAACAAAGGTTCATAACGATACCACAGGGAGCATGGAAATGCATAGCAACCCTGAAGCCATTTACAATTAACTTAATCACAAGCATACATAAAGTACTTAATTACATACGTAACATGCAATCAAAATGCATGAAGTGTCATCGAAGGCCAAAAACCCGACCCCGACAGGGAAGAAGCCACCCCGACAAACAGAAACACCGAAAGAAACACCAAAACGACAAGCCCAAGGCCATCAGCCCAAGCCCGCCACTCCAATGCCCCGCACATGGCCCCCATTCACCAAAATGACCCCACCTCCACCGAAATCGAACACCGGCTCCGATGACGCTTCGTGTTTTCCTTGCATCTTGACATTAACTAACGTACCTCGGAAGCAATCCATGGATGATTCAGACAATCTTGAACAGTATTTCTTTCCCTATGGATAATAGAAAGTAGAAGAATTGACCTTCAAGTAATGATCTCTACTTCAAGCTTATATAAAAAAAGTTTCTAAATTATTCTTAATTCGCCTGCGCTAAGTTTCGCACGACAATGGATGGGAGATTTCATAGAATTCAGTATGATTTTGAGACATTTCCTCCCTCTAAAAAGATTTAGCAATCCGCAAATGATAATATTCTATGCAATAATGAGAATTGCAGGGAACACACAACAAATATGTTTGGTAATCTCTCTAGACCATTCCATTTCGTATCGAAAACAGCACCAAACTATTACACTCACTTCAGTAACGAACCGATGAAAATAAGGCTTAGTGCAAAAAATTGGCCTTCAAAGCTCCAAAATGCTTTTATTTAATCATCTGTTGTGTTGTAGACATGAACAAGACCCCTTCAGATAAAAGATATAAGTCATTCCATCTGAAATAAATTTATGCTATATGAACTTACTTTGTTTTCTTTAGCAACAACTTCCTGATAAAATCTTTAGCATTTTCGGTGATTTTTTCGAAATATTCTTCATCAAAGTCATATTCACAAGTTGTTATATTCTGATACGTTTCCTGATCATCATCGCCAAGAAACGGTGATGCACCGCTAAGCCTGTGAAAAGAGAAGACCGGACTTCATTTTTTTTTAATTCAACGTTTAGAAGGCAGCACCTGTTATTTTGCCTAATTTATTTTACGCTAAATTTGATAAAAAATAACTGTGAAATTCCGAAAGAGGTTATGGTAAAATAACTATAGGAAATTTCAATAAAATCTTTTGGCTAACAAAGTGGAATTTTAATATACCACTTTGAAATATTGACTGCTGAAGGCATTTTCGAGGAATCTAAAATGTGGTAAATTGAAATCCCCAAATATGTGGAAGTGAATTTACAGCCTAAATATAAGCTCAGGTGTTTGAACCATTTCCAAAGGTTTTTGCAACATTCAAGCGGAAGAGGAGATGGCATCCAATCAAATATTTTTTTTAGATAAATTGAATAACAAAGAAAGATGGTACTTACAAAATGTAGGTCACAACTCCAATAGCCCTGCAAAAAAACATAAGAACGTGATCATTATGAAATATATAAGATCCCTGTTTGTTAATGTCTGCGTAATTATTCATGTGCCTGCTCTATATTTCACATTTTCAAATTTTGTCTTCTTCGTCTTTATCAAATTTAGTATATGATAGATCAAATATCATGGAAAAATTAAAATTGAAGTAGATAGTTGCGACACCTTTCATATACCCTACCCGTTTCTCAAAACCAAACTTAGATTTTGACAGCTTCTTCTTTGCTATACGTCTATCGAATATAGGAGATATGAACTCAGACAAACGATCAGATTTCAGAAAGGCCTAACTGGTGGGCCTAAATAGTGCAAGTAAACAAAATACGAGCTTTCAAATTTCCATGCTTTCAAATTGCAGCAACTTCCTTATTTAAGAGGGCTTGTAAAATGCAATGTTTGACTTGAACTGACAAATTTTGGGACCATTGTTTGCTAGATTCTTCTTGTATGCTCTTGTATCTGCAACTTCTAAGGACTTTCTTCAATCTCAACATATCTTCGGAGCTCGTAAATCGACGAGTTTGCAAACTAAAATTGCATGATGCCACTTCGATAGCAAACTGTTTTACCTACCACATATCCGTATACAATCCAATCAATTCGAAATTGATCACCTCAGGAGCTAGAAGAGGAATGATTGAAATTTCAGATCATGGTAATAAAAGGGAGACCACAAATTTTCAGGAAACCTTTTATTTTCATATAAGGGCAGCAGATGCGTTTCTGATTTCTCAGCATTTTAATGATTTTGATTTCTCAGCATTTTACTTCGATCAATATGTAGCATCTTATCCAAAATCAAGTTTCTTAAAAGACTTGAATATCACAAGAAGTTTTAATGAAATACAGGCCTAGTGACAAAGATTTCAGTTAAATTTCAGCAGAATTGCAAAACTTAATGTGAAGCGATTTGCCATCAGAGCAGTGGCGGCGCCACTCCCCACTTCTCTCCAAAGTCGGTTTTCCAATTCGTCCAAATCCGTAGAGAAATTGTCGAAGGAGGGGTTAGGTAGTTAGATCCTGAATTTTGATGACAAATAAGGGCGTTCCTTAGCAATAAAAAGGATTTTTCCCAAGGATAAAAAGGGCGTGGTCCTGAAAATTTTCCCTGGGGGCTTTGCCCCCGGACCCCCATTACCATTCGTCCTCCCCAGTCGTTGGCGGCTGGCGCCGCCACTGCATCAGAGTTTTTGTTTACAGCTGATGAAAGACCCAGAAATCAATTTTGAATTTGCTGATTCAATTGGTAAATACATCAAAGAAAAGACGTATATATTTACAAAAGTATTTACCTGCAAATTCTGGTGTTCCCATCATCTCCCTAATTTCTTTACCAGGCTGAATCACCTTCGCTAACCCAAAATCTATCAGTTTTATCTCTTTACTTCCTCTGTACTTTAATACTAAATTTTCAGGCTGGAAGAAAATAAAAGGAATCTTTTAGGCGACTCACGGAACCCTACACCTCTCAGAGACGTTTAATTATTTAGAAATCGAATACTTGTAGTTCTAGCACAGAGCGATTGGAATAATACGGAACGGCATACGTATTCTCAGGCAAAAAGGAAACAAATTATTAACTTGTGAGTTTTTATAACAAGATCATTTTGCTTTTATCAATTGATTATATCAATCATACCAATTGGAAAATGAATGCAGGATCTCACGTTGGCCTGGACTCTGGCTGTGAATAAATTTGTACGATTATTGTCTTACAGGGTAATGCAAAAGTTGACTTTTTAAACGCCAAGATAAACCATGAACTAAACCTACTCTATTTTAAAAAGTTGTCCACTTTTTCGGTGAACCGTTGGGGAACCGTTTCCCCTTTCTTTATAAGTCTGCAACTAATTTTACACTGGTGTGAAAAACTGCACAAGAGAAGGTTGCAACAAAATTGAAAGAAGTAGAGCGAGAGTTGACAGAAAGTTGAAGAATACCTTCAAATCCAAATGAATCATGTTCATTCCATGCATATGCTGAATTGCACTTAAAATTTGTTTCGTGTAATTGCAGGCGTCTTTCTCTAAAATGAATTCCTCTTTTGATATTTCTTCAAAAAGTTCTCCTCCTGTCAACCTAAAATAACGATATTATTGTCGATTAATGCACTGTATTTCACAAGAAACTTGGACGAGGTACCACTACTGAGTTTCATGCGAATGTTTGTTCTTATTTTACTACAGGGTGTCCCAAAAAAATTGTGCCCCATTTGCCTGCAGATTGTGACGAAACGGAAAAAGATCCTCGCCAAACCTGTGGATGATGTTGCTCTTAAGATGTTCAAATAAAATTTGCTACCATCCCCGTAAAAATCCGTTGAAAAATGATGGAGCTATGATCTTCAGAAGACCAAATTTGTCTGATGACTGAAACCAGCGGTCGGCCATTTTGTCTTACTATTTTGCAGCGATAAACAGCTTCATGGATGAACCCAAATAGAATTTTCCAATGTCATAACTCTCGCAAAAATGTCAATGAACTCCTTGATGATTATTTGGATTTTTGTGAGAGTTATGACATTGGAAAATTCTATTTGGGTTCATCCATGAAGCTCTTTATCGCTGCAAAATAGTAAGACAAAATGGCCGACCGCTGGTTTCAGTCATCAGACAAATTTGGTCTTCTGAAGATCATAGCTCCATCATTTTTCAACGGATTTTTACGGGAATGGTAGCAAACTTTAATTTAACATCTGAAGAGCAAGATCATCCAACAATTTAGCAAGAATCTTTTTCCATTTCGTTACAATCTTCAGGTAAACGGGGCACAATTTTTTTGGGACACCCTGTAGACAAAGCTTTGACCTTTGCAAAGGTTCATCGATTTTTCTTAATTTTTGGTAGCTTAATTATTCTAACGTTTTATATTTCACGGTCAACGAAGCAAAGATAATAATTGGTTTCAAAGCTTTGAAAAGTGAAACGGTTTCTCTGTTTTTTAGGAAATTTACCTAGATTTTGATTATCTGAAGACCAAAATATTGTTGGCAAAAATAATATGTTTTTGATGGTAGCAAAACTGAAACTGTGCAAACTATTGTGGGCAAGAATTGTCTTTTTAAAGGACGCCAATCAACCAGCATCCTTTGCGCGCTTCGCTTGTTGCCTTTCGATTGCGGCGGCCATTTTCATATGACAACATTCTCTGCAAAGCGCGACCGCGAAGGATGCTGGTAGACCGGCGTTCTTTAAAGCTATCGCTAAATATGCGCTTTTCAGACCATGGCCTCAAAATCTTTCGCCTACATAAGCAAAACTTTGTAATAATTTGTCCATTGATAATACCGGACAAGCAAAAATTTGGCGCAATTTATCTTTCATATTTTCAAACGCGTACACGTTTGCTTAAAGAATCCTTTGAGTACTTACAGTTCCATTATCAAAGTTATGGTCTGCCTCGCTTCGAATGCATCGTAAATTTTTATGATTCCTTCATGATCTAATGCACTAAGGATTCCAGCCTCATTTGCAATCGCTTCTTTGCTCATTCCTCTCTTGCTTGCCTTCGATCTTTTCTTCGTGATGCATTTTGCTGCATATTCTTTTCCAGTTTCCCTGTGTTCGCATCTCTTTACAAACGCAAAGTTGCCCCTGCGAAGAAAAAGCATTCGTCAATTTACGATATAAAACTTCGAAAAAGCTGCATAGCAATGTGTAAATAGACTTGCTACCTGAGTCATAAGCTACCTGTGTCACTGTCTAGACATTATACTCCAGTAAACGTTCTGCAACAACAACCGTCATGGGTACAGGGAAACGGGGAAGAATTAACTGTTGTGGCGAACTACAACTCACGTTTCAAAAGCCCATCGAGTTTCTTATAAAAGAATACGTAAAACATATCATTTCAAGAAAAGCCTGTTCCTTCTCGATAACAAATATCTTTAAAAGGGCATTTCCATCCATATTCTGTCGATATAAATGTGACCTTATCACAAAAATGTCAGCAGGGCAGATTGAAACCATTTTCACACATATAATTTTTAATTTTGAAAAACGTTCAGCACGACAACAGGAATGAATAGCGACTCTGGGAAAACGGCATTGGAGTCATCACATTCGAAATCCTCTAAAAGAATAACATTGACATTCTCATCAGTAAGCAGTCTTAGTCACTCTCCTCCGCAGAAGCGAGACTTTGGGATGCGAAAGAGCCTTTACGGTAAAGAGTGAGTTTCAGTCTTTCAAAACTCCCGCTACTAGTAGACTTGCTACACACGTTCTCTTACGCTCCTTATCGAATTGAATTGAATTGAACTGAATTGGTGTTGTTGTATTTGTTGTTTCATTGAGGCAGTTCAGTAAAGTAATCATAACGGCAGAGAGATTAGTTCAGAAGGAGGAGTATGGCTACTGGCTTGAAAGTAGTAAGGATGTGCACTGCAGCCAGGATTTATTTAGTTTTTTATAAAAAATATTCCCGCAGGGCCCTGTTCGAGGTTGTGAGATGCAATTTTACAAAAGTACTCTAGTCTTATAATCTAACTGTTCGCTGAGGCGGCAAGCCGAGACAACTTTGTGAGTCGCCAATCAAAAGCAGCATTTGCAGTTGAGAGCCAAATATGGCCGAATAACGTGCTTTGATTGGTTGATCGAGACAAAGAAACCTAACTTATGCGATGGACTTCGACTCTCGCAGTTTTGAGCATAATTTACGCATTTACGGATCTTTGTGGCTCTTTATTATTTTTATCTTTTGAATACGTTAATGGTCTATAACATGGTAAATAAATAAATGATGATGATGATGATGATGACGATGATGATGAAGATGATGATGATGATGCTGATGATGCTGATGAAGGTCATCAAGTAGGTTTCAGATTTTCAAACTAAGACCCTGGTCACCTTATATCTAAATCCTACATTAAATGACAGCGATAAAAGTTTAATTTAAAGGGTCCTTGGGAAAAGCAGAATGTAGACTCCATTTTCTATGTTGATATTCTACTCTAAGGAGCCTTAAGAGCATTGAGCTGTTAACATATCTCTTAGGTAAATTAGGAATGATGAATAAATATACAGAAAATAAAGTGTGCTTGGGAAAACCCCAACCAAAGTTCCTCCAAACCAACTATGAACAAGTAGGAATATCCTCTTATTCCACATGTGGAAATACTGATGAAAAGACACAAAATGGTTACCAAAATAAGCCTTTGTCCCTTCCACCATATAACTCGATGCCATATGCAAGGGTGGGCATGTTGCACTGAGGGCAGTGGTCCCATGTATGTCCACATAACCGGTTTATTTCTCCAATACTATGTTAATGTCTGTCCCTAAAATCAGGTTTATATTGAACTCTTTTCAACAATATCATTTTGCAACTAGCTTGGACTGTTCATGTTGCTGGATGTTGGTCAATATTTTTCCTCGAAATTGGGGGGGGTTTCATCGGAGTATTATAAAAATGTATGTCCCCAAAACCAGTCTTTTTAAGAGCGCAATTTGTAATGGTACGCTGAAAAATGGATTGATGAAATACTTTTCCCAAGACATACATAGAACCACCAAAAACACAGCACATGCCCACCCTTGCATATGTCAGTCTCACAGAGAAAGCTCAAAGTTCAAAGTGATAATAGAGAGTTCTTATAAAAATCGCAAAACAAGGAATATGATAACTCTGGCTTGAAAGAAATTGTGATTTTGCAGATAAGCTGGTCTGAATTACTTGGTTGTTGAATACTCTCGGTCGCTTAATCCCAACATCTCTTAAGATAAATAAGTTTTAGAATTGTCCACATGAAGCTAATAGTTCTTTGGAATTATGGATTTACCCCCTATTACTAACAAAGGTTTTAGAGCTACTAAGTCCATGATGTACGGGAAAAGGCTCCCATCCAACCGTCTTGAGCCGCTTATGAAAACATCGAGATTCAACTACAGAAACCCAGTTCTCATTACCACGACTGTGTCTGCACGTGGTCGCTAAAAGCAGATCTAGTGGGGTTTCCAGACAGCGTAGAACTTTGATCTCAAATCCTGAAATACGCTGGGGTTCCTAATGAAGATATTACTAAACACAAAGTCACTTTTTTAATTTGTAGGAAGATCAAATTTTTGGTACCAGAGCAAGCCCTTGTTTGCAGTTACCATTTTCATTTCATTTTAAAATTTAGACTTGCTACACAATACTGGAGCGTCGTCCTAATAAACACATTTACAGAATAATTAATTAATTACAGCAAAACGAACAATAAAGATTGAAAGAGAACATTGTTAAACTATTTAAAACAAAAAGTGAACAAAATAACTAAATCTAAACTAGCGGCATGAATGCAGANGAATACTCTCGGTCGCTTAATCCCAACATCTCTTAAGATAAATAAGTTTTAGAATTGTCCACATGAAGCTAATAGTTCTTTGGAATTATGGATTTACCCCCTATTACTAACAAAGGTTTTAGAGCTACTAAGTCCATGATGTACGGGAAAAGGCTCCCATCCAACCGTCTTGAGCCGCTTATGAAAACATCGAGATTCAACTACAGAAACCCAGTTCTCATTACCACGACTGTGTCTGCACGTGGTCGCTAAAAGCAGATCTAGTGGGGTTTCCAGACAGCGTAGAACTTTGATCTCAAATCCTGAAATACGCTCGGGTTCCTACTGAAGATATTACTAAACACAAAGTCACTTTTTTAATTTGTAGGAAGATCAAATTTTTGGTACCAGAGCAAGCCCTTGTTTGCAGTTACCGTGTCTATTGCTGTACAGAAGCCCAACTAGACTTATATCCCATTCACACTTGCAAGTTAAACCAGCGTAAACTAAACCAAGTTATCGAATGGGGCCTTCTAATTGGTCAATCCAACAAATCGAATGTATTTGGTTGGTTGAAATTTAACTTGGTTTAGATAAAGCTGGTTTAACTGTGTCAGTGTGAATGCGGTATTAGTGAGCGCACAAGCCTCACTTTTTGCTCAACCGCTATGCATGAAGCCCTGCTCTGCGCTTCGCCCGTTTCAGCGCATGTTTAGCGCGAGAACTGAGACTCAGGTAGTACATCTGAAAGCCAAACAAGTTCTACACGTGGTTGAACTTGTTTGAAAAAGAAACAACGCTGACATGCTACTGAATGAGCACACCCAAAAATGCTTTCCAAATAATTAGGCTGCTGCGCTGATGCTCCGCAGCAATTATGTTAATCTACCATTGTATGGTTTTATCAAAGCGGTGCAGTAAAAGGTTGAGGGCCATCTTGACCATATACTCCGACAATACAGTTTGAACATGAATTTTACAATGTTTTACAATGTTTTCTATCATATCTCAGTTCCAATAATCTATTCAATGCTCTGGTTGCTTTTGAAAGAGCTAGTTTGATTCCGATGCTGTTCAAGTCTTGCCGTATGGTTTGCATCCAGGTCGTTTTTTGTCTTCCCCGTGGCCTCAGGCCTTTCACTTCCCTGAGATATTCTTCAATAAAGCAAATGCCTAGCCCAAATGAATTGAATTGCGTTTTCTTGCAAATGCTTTTTACTATGCTTTGGTAAATATTCACAAACCCTGTTTACCGTCAAAGAAACAATGGTGTACACGCAAGCCTCTCTCGTGATGACGTTGTGATGAGTAAATATGTTCCCATGCGGACTATCGTTGGTCTTCAAGAATATCCGAAAATCCGAAAGTCAACGGCCTAAATCCTTCAGAAGATTTAAATAGAACACGACATATTATGTTTCTAGCCTTGAAATATGAATATATTTAGAACGTCTTAATTGGTGCATTGAGCAGCTTGCCCCTCTTTCTCAACTTGACTTCGTCTTAGCCCGCAAAAGGGACCGTTTGTTACTTAAGAAACGCGGTAGTTGTTCCTAGTTCCAATTCCTAGTTCCTGCAACAGTTTTTTCCTCCCTGTGTCCCTATGCTCGTGAAGGTTTGTGTTGTTGTGCCTGGTTTTCCTTGTATCCCTGTGTCCTGATTTGGGTGACTGTGAACCATGCTGTGAACTGACGCAACAACAACAACCTTCACGGGCATAGGGACACGGGGAGGGAAAACTTGTTGTAGGAACAACTACCGCGTTTCTTAACGCCCATGCTTAATTCACATAAAATCCTTAGGTTAAATCGTGTTGTAATACGCCTTTTAAAAGACGTTAGGACATAAAGCAGGCCTAAATAGCCTGAGAACAAACCATTGCATCTCATGTCAGAAAAGAATGTATTTTAAGAATCGGGAAGGCAAATTGATGGATTTACCATAGCTTACTGTATTCCACATAGTGTCCTTTCGGACGGAGAATAACACAAGATGTATATCCGTAATTACGAATTTGGGTAAGAGTATCTCCTAAAATAGAAATGAAACCAAGGACAAACTCAGTAGCTGCCCTTAATCCTCGCCCCCGTTAATCTTCAACCCCATGAAGTAATAGATTTCCAATGTATATCTCCAGTAACTCTTATTTTGTTATGACCAAAGAAAGCTCCATCACAGAAGCTTAATTTCTTGAAAGAGCATTTGAGGAGTATAGTGGAACTGATAGTGGAGGCAAGTACTTGGTATAAGACCAAACCAAACGTCCCAGCTACACAGCTAAATACCTACTTTGCCCTAATATACAGCTGTATTCCTAAATACACCAAATACAGGGAAGACGGCTGGATGTGATGAATACGCTATACACAGCTAAATACCTACTTTGCCCTGACAAATGGTTTATATTTAATATATGGCGCTGTTTGATTTCGGGATAGTTGGTTTGTTTTAAGGTAGAGTTATAGTGCAGGCTATATGGTATAGTAGTCCAAGGGTGCGTTCGGGACGTTTGGTTTGGTCTTATACCAAGTACTTGCCATAGTGGAACCAATGGACCAAATTAGCAACATAGAAAAGGCTTCTGTAACCTGATAGGCAGGGTTCGTGACTGTACCTCACGTACGACTAAGTAAGGTGGCCCAGAACAGCTTATTAGTAGAGTAATTGCGATCAAGTGTTCAATGATTTTCCAGGGCTAAGGTTCTTGGACCCGTTGTTTACGCTTGTAAGAGCACACACAGTTGTGTTCAGCCTGCAACGAACTAGAACTGCTCAAGTCTATTTCGTGGTCTATCAGCGCTCAATAAAACATAATAACCTTTGCGGGGGCTTAAGCCATGAAGAGGACGTTGCGAAGGAGAAAACCCTTTCATTTTTTCGTGACTTACGCCACCGCAGAGGTTATTATGTTTTATTGTGCGCTGATAGACCAAGGAGAGGCCACAGAATAGACTTGGAGCAAGTCTAGCAACGAACCAGCTTCCACACTACAACTGTTATGGATAGGAAGCTGTACTTAGAAGATACCTTGCAGGGGCGACATGTCTTGAACCTGTGGCTGCTTCTTGTCACTCTATGACATACGCAATCAAGGCGATGCAATGCGGCTCGATATATCATCCTACACTTTAGTCCAAATATTAGTTTTTTTTATCCTATTTTCTATATCGCATTGAGCAAAACAAACTCTGCTTATGCCACGTGTCTTGACAGGTCGTAATAAGATTCAAGCAAGTATACAATGGAAAACCTTATGATGCGCAAATCAAATCTTCTCTTATCTCTCTCAGATTTATCTTTGATCTCTTTCAGATCTGGCGTTAACCGCAGGTAACATATCAATTTAGGATCAAAGGAATATGGGTTTTGGCAACATTTAAGTCTCAGTTGTTTCCGAGGCAAAAGTAGGGGGGGGGGATTCGACCCACTTTGTACAGGGGCGTGCCCTCAAGTTTTGGATGACACACTCTCCCTTATGATGACATATATCCTGGGTACCAGACTCTCACTTTTTTCATACCCTGTTAAAGAATAAAATTTCAAGAAATTGTTCACCTGAGATACCTTTTAAGGGAATTCTTACCAAAAATTCACCCTCTTTTAGAAAATGTGCCTTCTTAAACCCACCCTTGTGATAGGCACATACTTGTTTGTAAGTATTAATAAGTATCCTCCTGCATTTTGAAAAATTGTGCAGTTGGGGAAAGGGTGGCTTAAATCTTTGTAACGCCATGACCAAAGAGTAGCACTGACTAGCAACCCTGACAAGTGCAAAGTCCAGCCAACCCTTACACTGACGCTAACTAAACTTGAAACTAACCCTAACTAATACTAACCCAAGACAAATCCAAACCATTACCCCTGGGGACCTCAACCAACTCTAATAAACTAACCCTTAAACTACCCCAGCCATCCTAACAATAATAAAACTACTAACGCTAACAAACCGAAACTAACTCTAAGACATGTACCAATCTGCATTGTGCATGAGCGCTAAAATACCATAAAATGAAACAAATTAATACAACCTCCCAAGGTCTTTTTTGGTTCATAAAAATCCTCAAACGAATCTTACGGACAATAAAATTTTGCAAACTACAGGTTAAAAGGGAGCTGCTATACTCTATAATGTCTGTCTCGTACTCCTATATGCTTAAAACAATCAAGTTAATTCTTCATAAATGCAGTGAACTAACCCTGAAAATAACCCTAGCTATCCCCAAACTAACCCTAAACTAATCCAAACTAACCCAAGCTATTAAATCTAACTAACCCTATTAAACTAACCCTTAAAGTACCCTACCCTAAACCTAACAAACATACTAACGCTAATACACCTAAACTAACTCGTTAAATACCAATAGTTGGCCATAGTTGTAAAAATCAAAATTAAATAATTTGTATATACCTTCCAAGCTCTTCTTTTACTTCATAAAAATCCTCGAACGGCTCTGATTGGAAAATAAACTGCTCCATCTCATCATTCAGGACACGATCACTCTCCCCTGATAAACTCCTGAGTTAAACGTGTGTCTTCTCTTGGCCAGATAAAAGCAGGTGAAACTTTTCAATCTTTATCAACTTATGATATCATATGCATGAAACAGCTAAATTTTTAATGAACCACGCTAAACGTATGACAAGACTCCCAAATTTCGCTCAGGACTGACAAAGATAGAAGTTCTGGGTCTCTGTCATTCCCTCGTCGAAACCTGCATAAAAGATCAGCGATAGTTACTGAGTGTTTACTAAATGACGTAAAGACGATAGAAATACAATCAGATTCATGAAGTCTGAGTCTGTGTTAAGAGATCAGCGATAGCTTCTGAGTGTTTACTAAATGACGTAAAGACGATGGAAATACGATCAGACCCATGAAGCCTGGGTCTGTGTTATGTGCTCTCTCTTTAAATTAAACGAAATCTTAGACTCCAAAAATTCACTCTCGTAAATTCATGGCCCTCTATCATTCCCTTATCGAAAACTGCGCTGCAGAAATGATCAGCGATAGTTGTTTACACAATGACGTAAATACGACGGAAATACAATCGGGCTCATAAAGTTTAGGTTTGCTTTGCACTCTATTTGGATTTCTACTGATGGTCTTCTTTGTAAACTTTAAAGGAAATTAGAGGCTTCAAAGTGTCAGGTGTGGCACTAGGGTAGGACAGGTAGGACTAAGGGCTATGGCTCCTCTGTTGTCGGCATCTAGCCCACAGTCAAAGGAAATTTTGGGTTATTTTAGAGTGAATTTGGCAAAAATGACGGATGAAAACTGCATTTCTTAGACATTGTTTAGCCCCCTGTCGAACTTCTAGCCCCATGCCGGAAGATTTCTGGAGTCACCACCACCCCCGCAAAATGTCACTCCTGTTTCTTGGTCACTGTCGTGCCCCCATTTAGACCTGCCCTACATAAAAAGTAAGTGAGATTTATTGACTGTTTACTGCGCTTTGTAAACGAAATAGAAATACAATTGGGCTCATGAAAGTCTTAATTTGGTTTCATGGTCTTCTTGAGCCTTCTATTTAGATTACGCGAAATCCGAGACTACTAAATGTCGCTCCAGATTCTGGGGCACTCTTGTGCCCTCATTTAGACCTCAATAAAAGATCAGCCAAGGGTATCGAGTGGTGCTTACTAATGACTACCCTGGGTAATTCCAGATCTGAGACTCCTAAATGTTGCTCTCAAGTTTTTCGGGCCTTTGTCGTGTCTTTATTTGGACCTGCATAAAATATCAGCAAATAAAGACATTGGCTGTTTGCTAAGTTACGTAAACGAGATGGAAATAAAATCGGGTATCTAAAGTTTTGATTTGTCTTTATGACTTCTCGTGTTACCCTAAACTTCCACTGGTTTTGAGATCCGTTTCTATGACCCCTTTATTGATAAGACCTATATAGGTTTAGTGTCAGTTGTTGGCTGATTGAGGAAAAACAGGACAAAATATCTGTGAGCTCCTAACGTTAAAGCCTTCGCTCTGTCCTCAAAATTACACATTTTCTATAAGGAACCTTGTTTGGTGTTTGAGGCTGGATGTTCCTTAAGTTCGTCCTAAAAATGTGTTTAGATTGATAAGACCTATATAGGTTGACTATGGTTTTAGGCAGTTCTAGGATAAGTGCTAAACATCTGCATGCTCCATTTCTAATTGAAATAAACACTTTCTGAATACCAACAACAAAAATGACGCCAAACCTCAGCCTGGAGTTCCCTATAAACGTATTACTTATAAAAATATGTACAAGTTTACTTCAATTTTTACTTCATCGCAAACATCTTCGGATTCAACGAGCAACGTTGATATTGTAGTATTATGATGATTATTAAATAGCCTCATTATGATGAGCTGCCTCGCTTGGCAGACGTGCGGTAGAAAGTCTTCCTGTTGACACGTTGCAGTTGTTAGATTGAATTTATACGGCATGGCCTAACTCGTTTCTTGTTTCTGAGTTCATTCTGAGTTTAAAGCACGAAATACAACAGATATAGTGTCTTTTC